>VZTV01099546.1:983-13097 GCA_013400875.1 Anhinga rufa
GTGCAAGTTACAAATCATTTTATCCTTAAAAGTGAAAAGCACCTGAATATGTTTTTTTTTTTTAATTAAGTATCTGAGCAATATCCCTAAAATCAATAGAAGAAAGTAACTTCAGAAACACTGGATTTAATTATTGATTTAATTAGTGGTAGAATTGCTTGCAATTTCATACAACAGCTCTCAGCCAGCCTATCTTTAAAAGCATCTTCTGCCCTCATTGTCCTAAAGGCCTATACATCTGCAGGAGGATAACTCAACTGACAGGAAATGCTGGTGTGCAAGAATACCTTGACCAAGCTCCCGGCACCGCAGAGCACAAAAAGGCATCGCAGCATTTTATACTCGCCTCAAAAACCCCCCACTCGGTGATAATCGTTGAACTGAATTAAAAATTAAAATACGTAACTGCTATCCTCCAGAACAGATCCACAGCATCATATTAATATGCCAAAAGAGTATATTTAATACTTAGAACATATTCATTATAATTTTATAATTCAACATTTTATGCGCCATGCATAGTGAAAAGAACACGTCATGGCACTTATGAGCCATTGTGCTTGAAATTATGCAGTTCGGTACAATATTTTATTATTCGTAAAGTGACTTCTAAATAGCTATAAATGGCATCTTGTAGACATGACTATATATCAAGTTGAACCATTACATATAAGTTAATATAAAAAACTGAACATAAATTCTGCTTCAGTACTTATTTTATAATTTAGAAAGTAACTTCCCTCCTCTTTATCCAAAAACCTTAATTCAAATATAAGAATAAACCCCAGCCCTCTGCAAGAAACTAACTCATATTTTTCAATATTATAACGATACAAAACATTTTTTTTTTCAAAGAGGGTTTTCAGAAATGACTGAAGAAATTCTCAAACTGCATTTGATTCCATATTAAAAAGGAAACTTATTTAGTACTTTACACAAACATAATACCTATTTTATTGATTCCTTCTGTTTGGTTAGATTTTTTCTGTTAAGGAGGAAAAGCTGTTTCATAGCTCAGGTTTTGGATAACTGTTAACTTCATTTCAGATGTTCTTCCCAACCATAAAATATAGTACAAAAACACCATCCTAGTCTAAGGTTGTATATTTCTTAAGTTTCACTTTCAATTGAATCACTGACAATGTATCTACAAATGTACACGTGCTGATCATCCTCTTCTGTTTAGTTCTTTTGTTGGATACACTACTGATGTTACAGTTTATTTGTTCCGATATCACAGTTCACAGCTGTGAAAGATTAAGGAATGAATTATATCTTTGTCACAGATTTTTTTCCTACAGTACAACAGTTTTGTGTTGGTTTTATCACATATATATTGCTAATATCTGAAAGAAATTCAGTGAAGAACTGGAGAGGATCATGAATAAATTGAAGAGCGTCAACCCACTTCAAAAACTGTACAGGCAGGAATCCAGTCATAACTATGTATGTCTCCTGAGGCTAAGATCGAGCTGATGAGGATTACAGGCAAACCTGATAAGTTATCCTTAATGAACAGAAAGTTATTCTTTGTTTTGCTTTACATTTTTTTAAAAATGGGGAAAATGGTAGGTTTTTTTAAAAAATAAAAAATAAAATTTCCTTCTGAAACGTTCCTAAATTTCTGGTTTAGAAGTTAACTTCAAAATATAAAATAAAAAAAAATAGGATCAAATTTTTTTTTTCTGTTATTGTTAAGAAAAACTAAAGGTTTTGTCTCCACCAAAACATCAACCTGACCCCCAGCCCTTTCATTTTTTTTCCCATCACTACTATAAAGTACTGAATTGGAAAGAGGCTCTTCATTTTAACTACATTTTATTTAAAAAAAAAAAAAATCTAGGGGGAAGAAAAAAAATTGTAGGAGGTTGAGACCATGACAGTGAATTACGGGTAGCTAAAACAGAGGCCACAGAATATGGTACAGTAACGACATCTTTATTTCTTTAATGTTCTATAATAGACTCTGGTGTAGTGATTTCACTTAAAGATGCATTTCATGAAGAAATGCTCATGCACTGATTAGTAGAAAACAGGTTAAAATACTGTCATCAAATTATTCATAGATTTGCAAGGATTAAGCTTCTGACTTCACATGTATACGTACACACATATATGCATGTTTTAAAGCTAGTCTTCTATAGATGCTGAGTCACCCTAACTTTCCCTGAAGTCAAAGGCAAACCTAGGAATTTATTAAGTACTTCTAATTAATATAACATAACTTCTAATGAATTTAACTACGGTAAGTAACGCTGCGGTTAGTCTTATCTGAGTAATATCTCTAATAATTTACAATACTGAAAGATCTAGAAATAAATTTAGCAATCTCCTTCCTTTTCTTGTGCAAGAACCAAAGGGAAATCTGGCACTAAAACAGAAAACCAAGCAATTTATTTGGTACATTGCTGACCATAAACTTACTTTTTTAACAAGAGAATGCCTGTTGGTTAAGATGGTGAGATACCTCCACATGATAGAGCAACACTGTTGGAACTAACTCCACCCCCAAATCACTCTTACCCAAAAGTTTGCCTTTTAATTGAATAAAAACATTTTGAATTATATCGAAAAAGCAGCCAGCACTACTTTTAAACAAAAGGAAACTCTTCATTATGGAGACCCAGTAGTACTGAATTTAATTCATAAAGATATGAACTGAGCTTGCATCTAACTTTAAGCATGAGTAAATCTCTGTAGAGAAAACCAGTTAATCCCATTCATTTTCAGATATGCCCAAGTAGCTTGTTACACAAGGACAGCCACCCTGTTGTCTGTGTTTCTCTGCACACATGTGTGAACTTCCAGAAAAGAGACTTTTGGGGCAGATGGTTAAGACTAACCTTATCGCTGACTTTTACATGACTCTCCCAATTAGAGATGAACAAATGATGGGGGCAAGGGGTGGAGATAAACTCATAAAACAAAGCTCAAGATGAAAGTGTGGCTATTGCTTCTAAGTCAAGTAAAAATTAAGCTACTTCACTTAATTTTCAGGTGTTGTTAAATAAAAACAAAGCATATTTGGAAACGCCACCAGCAAACAGAAGATACTGGCATTCTTGGTATCTGTACAGACCATGAGTTACTCACATGGATTGAATTTATAACCCAAACATTTTCAAATATTTCACCTTTTCAGAATACTGCCCTTAACTTTTTTGAAAAATAATTTGAGAAGAACAGGTCCAATCAATTAACATCTTTGTTGAATGCTGTTTTGGGCATTTTTGATATAGAGCGTATTTTGTAATATATAACTATATAGGAGTAGAGTAGCATAAAAGCATATAGTATATTTTACCAGTACACTTTTAGATATCTAGCCTTATTTCTCAACCTCTGATCCAGAAGCAAAACCACTATATTTAGAGGAGCTCTCTCCTCTGCAGATGAATTAATTTTCTCCTAGGCCAAACAATTTTACATATTACATATTTTACAGCAAATTAAATTTGTATTTCTGGATTTTTCCTCTGAAGTTTTGACTTGAAGAACAAAAAGATTCAAATTGCTCAGCCTGAAATTAATTTTGGGACACTAGTTTTTCAGAACTTTTTCCACAGATACTTGACATTTATCATATTAGCCAAGACCATTCAAGAGGATTTAAAGGAAAGTTGTAAATACATATGCGGGGGCAGGGAGGGAGGAAAGTTGTGAAGTTCCAAATGAAAGAAAAAACAGAATGCTCATGCTGTATTCATTTTTCTGAGAGTCTTCAGAAGCAGAATATTTAATATATTGGCATATAATAATTTTTCCTTCTGCCTTTACTACCTAAATAACTAAGGAGAAAGATGTCACGAGTCTTTCTCCAGAGGAAAAAGTTGTTCTGTATTATTGCATAGAGTTTTCATTATGGCTTTATATATGTAAGGATAGAATAAGAATAATCTGTTTCTTTTCTGGTCTTATGCTGTTGCTTATTTTTCTCTTTTATGAAAGCAAACACCCCAGAACTGAATCAAATAAATCCGTTGTTTTGAGCAAAAAGTTTCTTACTCCTGCCTTCAATTCCACTATGGCTGCATTACTCATTCATTCTATTCCTTTTTTACTCTGTGCATTACCCACATCCCTAAAGTTTAAGAAAACTCCTCATTTTCCTGACCCCTCACACATACAGACCTGGGGAACGAAGTTTCTGATAGCTGCTCAGGAGTGCAAATCAAGCATTTCATGCCCAAAGCCATTAGACAGAAATGACTGTCTGGGGTTGCATCATCAGCATTACTGCTGTAGCATGAAGGAGAAAAACAAAACAAATATTAATGGAAGAGATGGAAGGACAGCAATGAACACATAAAGACTTGTTAAATCATCGTTGCAGATTTGCTGTTGTCTCCCTGTAGAAGGGAGTTATGCAAATGGACCGAAGTATTGACATGCAGGTGTTTCATCTTGTATGTACTATCAAATTACCTATGAGATTTCCGGGGTTTGTCATACACGAGTGAGTCAGGTAATTAAACTATTTGTTGCAATTAAATAGCATGAATACTGTAGAATCTATTCCTTCCCTCCTTTTAGCTTTACAATAGAAATTTTTAACTACTTTAGAGGTGAAGAATTTGACCACCTTGCCCAATGATAGCAAAAATTTTCAGGTTTTTGTTTTAAAAAGATCAAGTACAAATCTCAACAAGCTACAGTAAGATATAACTGACATGCATAGTGTAAAACTATTTTTTTTCTTTTAGGTTATATGTCAATGATTTCTTTAAAAATGTATTTAATGGATTTATAGCTTTAATACTTAGACATGAAAGAGTTTCATGGCGGTACAGCTTTCCCTTTTTATTTCAGATTTGATTAATAGGTATTCCACAGAAACCACCAAAGAGAATGCACAGATCTTGTGGGAAAAAAGTATTCAAAGAAGTGGTTTCAGTGAACACTTATGATTCCTCCCCTCCTTTTTTTTCATTACGTTTGACATTTTTGACACTATACTGTATTACAGCCTATTAGCCTAAAGCAATGATGGGGTAGATTAGATTTTTACTGAAATACAGAGTGAAAAATGTGTGAAAAATTGAAATTACAAGCCTATTTTAGCAGGTTCTTTTCAGAGGATAGCTCCATCTTCGTCGTACAATGAAGTATAATAATTTAGACCATGCAGCTTACATTGGTGTAAACTGTAAGCCATATCCAATACACCTTTATAACGAAGACATCTTCTAGAAAATAGCTCTATTTAAGCAAACGTCCACAAAACATAGATTTTCCTTCTCACGCACACACCCCTGCCCCAAAGGCTATAGACAGTTCTTTTGTTTCTTATTTTCCTTTTTCTTCCCTGTGTGCTCCCCGTGTCTGCTCCAGCAGCGGCCCTGGGGCTCCCGAGTGGAGCTGAGCCTCCTTCCCTGCCCAGGTGGGACTTGGGCAGCTCAGCCAGAGGGGCAGGGGTGCTCCCTGCAACCCACCCACCCCCTGCTACAGCCAGAGCCCCTCGCTTGCAGGGGCACTTGGGCACATTCCTTCCCTTCGGGCCCTTGAAAATTTTCCCCTTCAAAATCCTGATGTATTAAGTTAGCATGTTGCCTCACTGCTCATTCTCTGCAGAAACTATAGCACCTAAATTTCATGTTGCATTTCATCTTTATGATACTAACTTGAAGAAAACATGCAAAAATATTCAGATATATTATATAATATCTACTAGACAATAAATTAGGATAACGCAAAGAAAACATTTTCTGACCACAAAGAGAGAGCAATCACAGTAGAAATGTTTAAAAATATATAATTGTGTAGGTATATATCAGTGTCTTTTTTGCATTGTGTGTGATTTTAATAAGGGAAAATGAATCAGTAGTTGACGGACAGATACCACTTTCAGAAAGCTGATAAGATGGCAATGATACAGCCATCGAACCATGCCCTCTACCATCTCATAATCATTTTCATTATAAAAGCAGACTTGCTTTAACTTCACAAGGGGCATAAGTGTTACTTTTTCTGGAGAGTAAAAAGGAACTTTCATATTTTTTAAGCTGTAAGTTATAATCAGCAGTTTAATTCAGCATACTTATTCTTTTAAACTTGCAGTGTTACAAAGTGAACCTACTTTCTACTGCAGAACAACCACAATCTCTCTTATTCCCAGAAGGTGGCTACAGAAGCTCCATGCTATCCCTTAGTTTGAATTGCAGAGGAGAAGTAGCCAGCCAGGGAACGGCCAATATTCCAGACAGCAGAGTCAGAGTGAGGAGTCTGCCATGTTGGGTAGGAGATGGCAGATGGAAGTTATAAAGTACAAGGCAGCACACCTATATTTGCAAGCAGGGTAATTTTAAGTTTGTCTGCAATTTATGAAACTTTCTGTGTACAGTCACTAAAATAAAAGGCATTGGATGGAATGAGTAAGATAGATATATATATATATATATAAAAGTATGAAAAAGGAACTTCCACTAAATTATTAAATACCAAACAGAAATTAAAGCTGTTTTAGTGGCCATTTGAGACTGATAAAAATTTTCTACTAAAAATATTTTTCAATTAAAAAAATACATGCATGCAGAAATGTGTGATGCATATGTACAGGCACAATATAGCTGAATCCAATTTTCACAGTGTCATCTAAAATTTAAAACAACTTTTTAAGTCTGGTTCAACAAAAAGAAAATCACATTCTACTGAGCTGCTACGTTCTATTTAGAAGTTGTAATTTGAGGTCTTACTCCCAGGAGTCTTTGCTGGCTTGGATCTGGGGAGGTAAAAAAATGCCTCCCTTGATGCACTCTGCCTATGGCATGACACTGCAGATGCTCTATAGGGTAGAGAAAAAAGCCCATGAAGAAGAAATTAATAACTAAGCCAAAATATCCAAATAGCACTGGGCTAAAAATTAAATAACAAATTTGAAAGAAACTTGAGATTAAGGAGTTTGAACAAAAGTAGCATTGCACTGAAGGTGAGCAGACACACAGCACTATAATTAGGCATTTAGCAAGAAAACTCCCCTTCTACAATCAAAGGTAGCAGCTGCTATTTGCTTTTAACTAAAGAGCCTACTTTTCTTGACACAATATTTAGTTCTAACCTTTGCCTGAGCTAGTTATAACGTATTCATAAAATTGGTGTTGCCACTTTAAACAACACCGAAAAGGAATGAGAAAGGTTTTTAACATTAAATAGTATTTTTCATATTTCTTTCAATTAATTTTAAATGTAATTAGTCACATGTAACGTCTTGCTTCACAGACTTCTTTCCTTGGAGAAGGAAAAATACCCTTCAACACAAACAAGAATCACCACTATGCCAGATTAGATTGGTGCTCCACAAAATTACCGACGACAGTAACTAAAGCCTCACGCAATGTATCTTTTCTGTTTCTAACCCATAAAAATGATCTTTAGATCTCTACCATCAGCTCGAGACCGACCTTCATTATAAATTCATTTCCTCCTCCCTTTCCTCCCATATTTGCAAAATTTTTATTCTCCCACTCTGCAATTTCATCTAAAACTGCCCTGCTGACTCATTCTTGCTTTCCTCTATTGCTTGACTGAAGCACTTACTATTTTCAGTATCTTTCCCTGGGATCAGGTTATAGCATGTAGAGAATACTGCTACTCCTTTCCTTACAACAACAGATTGAGTCCTGAACTATTCTCACTCAGATTCTCTTCACTAGTCTCATACTCGTTACTTATTTCTCTTTTCATATATTTCCACTGCTGTCAATACACAAATGTTTCCCTCTGGATATATGCCATCTGGAACAGCCTTTTTGCATTGCTTTGCCTCATAAGCTCCAGCTTCTATTAAAATCTCCTTAAAACTGGAATTTTAAAATATAAATATATTTAATATGAGCATTACACTGTAATTAAAGCAATAAACCCTCTTCGCTTCCTGTCCAAAAATTATGCACTATTAATTTCAAAACCATGGTCAACTTAAAAGTGTTATGCCTAATATTTCTGAGTTAGTAAAACCCACCAACAATAAAACCTGAAGACGGAACTCAATTTGTAAATATTAGGTCTTACATGGTCTGTGTGCACATACATACATGAATATATGTGTGTGTGGGTGTGTGTATGTATATATGTACAAGTCAAACAGAAAAGCATTCTTCCACCTCTCAGGAGAAACAGAAACAATAACCAAAACATCTTTATTCCTTTTAAATGTTTCATTTGTCTTAAACCTGTGAAGAATGCCGTACTAATAAATGTTGATAGCCTGTTTTTGCAGCAGGCAATCTCCTGGTTCCAAGCGAGTGACTGGAACAATGTTTTATCTCTGAATGGGAAACAGAAGACGTCGCCTGGACTGCATGAGTCAGCGTTGACGTTAAGAGCCTCTTGACAAAGATTTACAGAACAGAGTCTAGTTCAGAGTAACACTGAAAAATTTGGAACAATACAAGGGGTTACATAAAAAGGACAGAATATTAAATATTTTACATGTTACTAATGAACTGTGGCGTATAAGAAACTGGGTTTACTACATATCTTTTAGCTTCAATCCAAACTGAATTTATGCTTTACAGAGTGAACTATTTCGATAACATCATAGAATAGGATCATTTTCCCCTTCATCTGCATAATTCTCAATCAGAATATTTTCTACTAAATCGCAGTCCAAGTTTCACTTGTTTTTCCTAAATACTAAATGTATTCCTATATAGACATGTGCAAAACACTCTGCTGTCATACACATCTAAGTAAGTACACTGAAAGCAGAGTATGGATATTTGCCTGCTTTGCTGGAACAGAAACAGAGATGCTGGTATTTTCGTAAATTTGTTTGTCATTACTGTGTAGCATCCTCAGTAATAACTGATAGATATTGTATCTTTACACAGTGTTCTGTCATTTCAGCTGCTGTAGATTTCCAAGGAAGAAAGGTTTGAAGGTTCCAAGGTTTGAAGAGTAATGACTATCAGAAAAGTCATTAATAATTTTAGTCATGTTATACATTAACCAAAATTACATTTTAATACATGCAGTATTTTCCTTATAAATTAATGGCATGGAAGATGCCTAATGAGATTTGTCTGACTAAGGTTTTAATTAAAAAAAAAAAAAAAGAAACCAACAACCAACACACTGATGATGTACTCAAGTTATACGCAAATACACTTTACAATATGGTACAACTTGAGAAAACAAGGAAAAAAAAAGCAGCTTGATACATATAAACATTCAAAAGATGTAAATACCTACAGTTAGTGGAGACCAGTTATTGCTATGACACCTTGAGAACCCTCTTTGATTATCATTTAATATACTCAACCAAACAGGGAGAGGGAAAGGGTAGGGTGGCTCAGCGTCCTAGGATAGTGTCAGCGTTAATTACACTTGATTATCAGTGTGGAAGATTATTCTGTAACAAGGCTCCAGTTTCAGCTTTTCCATAACTAAGATCAGCCGAGGCTCCCAAACCACAGGAAAAGCCCTTGAAAAGTTATGAAGCAACATAGTAGCCTCACAAATCTCACTCATGGGTTTGCCCAATGTCAATTTCTCAGTTATCCTATGTGCGGTACCTTTCAGTTTCCAGTGTTTCTATAGCTCAACCAAATTACAACGGTTTATCTACGCAGTATCAGAACAGAAATTTCAGAAAAATTACAAAAGAAAACCAGATGCCACATATTGCTTCAGTATGGCATGTTGGAGCCACTGTATATTTAAATTATGCAACCCAACTTCCCAGAGTAAGTACAGGTTAGATAGAAAAGATATTGTATGCTTATAGATTGATCTAAACACAAAGTGCATCTCATCCTCTCTGGAAATCAGCTATATTGATACTGTACTGCATTATCAGACACACAAAATATGCTGACAGAGATAGATCATTCTACATGTTTTCTTTTTCACCTATTTAAATCAAAGGTGGTATGGTGGCACAGCCTGGAGGATTTCTATCCTGTTGAGAAAAATCCAGACACTTTGTATCCCATGCAAATAATGCAGTATTATACGGTCCATAGAGTTCAGAGTAATGTTCCTGAAACAGGTGTATGACAAAAACTATCTACTCAACAGAGCAAGTGGAATTTTGTATTTGTTCTTATTCATGTGTTCCTAATCAGGCATTCATAACAAAATCTACATCTAACAAGACACTACAGTTTAATCTGGCATCATAACAGCCCAGGTACAGACAAACTTACCCTTAAGAAAATAACATCAAGAGAAGTAGTTAGCAGTCAGTAACAATTCTAACATTATTGTTTAGGCTGTCAAAGATTAACAAGCCCCACTAATTTGGGTGAATATCACCTGAATCATGTCCACGTTTACTATTCATATCACTCCTGTCAATGAAAGCAGAGAAAGGAGTACCAGGAAATTTGAGCTTAACTTCACGGTATAGATCACACACGTGACCATGCCTTCACTAAAGCAAAATCCAACATATGTATGCAGCATGGCCCTTTGAAGCCAAAAGATGTACTATTAGTCTCTGCCTGGGTTTCTCCCCACCATATTGTCCCCAAAGATCTAACCACTCATAAAGAAAAAAGGCCTCCAGTCTGGCCTAAGAGTTCTCTGTGTCCTGACTATATAATTATAGATTTGTTTTTCCTGTATGTTGTATTCAGACATGGTATGAAACAGCATATGGGAACAGTCACAGAAAAGAGTGCTTGGTTGTGCCTATTTTTTAATTGAATAACACATGCAAGCAATTGCAAACAAAAATAAATTACTTTGAACCCATCAGGGGCCAGATATATCTATTTACTTTCACTTAATTTTTTTACCCTCTGTTTTTTAAAACTCTGATTTTTAATATTCAGTCTATTTACTCCACATGAACGCACACAAGTTCATTTTTTACTTCCATTTATACCTACAATAATGAACATTAAACAAATGTACACACTGTCTCCAGAGCTAAAGCATGTTATGGGATCATATTTCCTAAGGGATTGATCTTGTTTATTGACATTCTTATTCCAAAGGGATCCAAGCCCTAGATGGCCAGCAAATTTTATCTAAATAAAAAAAGTTATTTGTGTCAGAGGATAGGAAGAGTAATTTTACAGTTTTACACCTTTAGTGATTTTTCTGACCAGTATGTCTTCAATACTTCCTAATATATTTTTTTTGTCTCTCACCTTTTTTTTTCTTTAAAGTTATAAAATCATTTTAATGTATGTGGTTGTGGAAATGTAGAATTTTTACACTGATGTGTGTGGTATGAAAACTTGTATCTCCACAGTGCGCTTTCAGTTATACTTGCACGTTTTCTCTGTGAATAGCAGCAGGTGGACAAAAATAAGCCTCCTCTGCAGAGATTTCAAGCAAGTCACTGCTTGCTTTGTACCCTACCTGTGGCCCCTGTCTCAGTGAAATTGCCTTCACTAGGCTGCTTGCCTTGAACTATGTGGTAAGTAATTAATTGGAAATATGCAACTACTACTACTTCATTATTCTGCAGTCCTTGATCTGAACTACAGGAGATGGAGAAAAATGCAGCCAGGACCAAATGGCGTTTCCAAGCTGCACAGGGGCAGCCCAGCCTCCCACCAACTGTTCCTGCCGTTACCTTCAGCATGCCTTACTGGGCACCCACAGTGTCTAATCTTGTGTACGTGGGAAAACAGACCATATTTTTATTACTCAAAATTTGTATACTCTAAGAATTTTTACTGGTCAATTGTGTTAACTTCACAAGAACCGGATTACCTTCCAGAGCCTGTGGAAAGAAAAATGAAAGGTTATCTACCTCTTCCAGAACAACTGGGGCACATCCTCACCACAAAGGGGATCGCATCTAGCCAGGGTTAAGTAGGAACTTTGATTCCATATTATTTTCTTAGCGTAGTTACTAGTGATTTAAATTAATTTAAAAGAAAGCTTTTCTTTCCCCTCCACCCCCCGTCCCCAACAAAATTAAAAGTGTAAGTGACCTTAGTGGAGAAAGGTACAAATGATGCAACTCAATTTATCAACCTAATCCACATCACTTGAAATCTGATGAATAATGTGTGGTAGTTGAACAGGGAACATCTCTTATAATTACTTACTCATGAGCTTCCCAGCAGCCAATAACTATTTGTCTTAATTGACAGTGTGTACTCCTCAAATAGCTAAACCTTCCTGTTTTGATAAATTAATTCCATTGATGAACCC
>VZTV01099569.1:3120-16026 GCA_013400875.1 Anhinga rufa
TGTCACCATGGACTTAAGGTGTGTTTGTCCTTATGGAAGCAGAAAACCAGGGAGACAGCACAATAACCTCTGAATCCAGTATTAAGAATGACTGCTTGTTTCCTTTCTGAAATGGTCATTCAATAGAGATGGAAAACATCTGGATTTTGATGACTGCTCTTTTATATAATGAAGAAAACAAAAAGAAGACAAAGAAAAGAGAATAGGAAAATTTAACTGAAGCCCAAACGGACAGTATATAATTCTTCCTTCAACGGATTAATATTTTCCATCGAATATTTTGAAGATGGGAAAAATATTTTTCCCATTACTAGCAACTCCATTACCTCAGGAATAAGCTAGCTGTGGCAATAGGTAGCTTTGTCTTTCAGTTGTGAGTTCCATAAAGCAACTTAATTTAACCTCAGCTGGTTATTAGTCTAGCATTAAAATAATTCTCTACCTCCACACTCTCAACCCATAGTTAAAAGCTGGTGCTTTTCAGCTATGGTACTAGTCTATGTTAAAAAAAGAAAAGAAAAATATCCAGATGTTGGAAAGCTGCTGCTGCATAAACGTCCTCCTCTCCCCTACTTCGCGTCAGCACCAGAAGAAGTAAAGGCAGAGCGAGTGTGGCAGTTTTGATGGCATTGCTGGCACGGAGTGGTGGATAGACACCACCTGGGGTGGGTCCCACAGGCTGTCCACTGTCTGCAGCACACAGAGGTAGACCTCACCTCCCTTGTGAAGGAAAGACCTTTCCCTGGGCAGACTGCAGTCACCTGGGCTGGAGGTGAGGGCAATGGACAGAAACAGTGCTTGTGGCTGAACAGCAGATTGGGCATGGGATTGGTAGAAGGGTTGTTGGCTGGGTAGTGCTGCAGGGAGGAGCGTACTGAAGCCTGTTGGTGTGTACCACCATCCAACGCAGAATGGTTGCCCGAGACCCAATATCTGGCCTCCAAGAAGGGGAACACACAGATTTGTCTCATCTGCTCAGACAGTTGTGCACCTGGGATTTTCTCTTTTCCAAATAGCCTAGGTGCCAAGCTCATTGAGGCACCTCAGAGCACAGAAAGTGCTCCCACACGGCCTGTGGACATCCCGCTTCCTCTGCCATGGCACTGCCCTGCCCTTTGAAGTCAGGTGGGATGCAAGTGATAGCAATAACCTGCTCCTTGACGCTCTTTGATCTCCTGCTTCAACTGAAATTCATCCTGGATGGGGAGGCCTGTGTCAAGCTGTCTGCTCCACAGCTATTCTTAACATGGTTCTGGGCAGGCTCTGGCCCACTGGTGAAGGGCTTTGCATTGCAGCTGAAGCTAGAAACTCAGGGTTTTAACCTTTTGATGAAACAACAGAATTCACAGATGAAACCATAAATTTTAGTCTTACTTTCCTTTCTAGTCTGGAAAAAAACCCATGATTTTAATCACTCAGTTCATCACTTGGGTCACTTCACTAGACTTCAGGAGGATTCATAATTAATGACTCAGAGCAGTTTTATTTTTTTCCCAGTTCATATTTTTGCTTTGAACTTAGCATTTTTCCCTATCCCAGACAGCATAATTTACATAATGAACAAATGGTATATTAATCTTTTGATGTGAATTCATGTTTATCAAGATTCTCAGATTCTTAAACCTGTCTGTCTTGTCATGTTTTTAAAGATATTTATCTTCAGTAGAGAAAAAGATGATGCTTCCCCCCTGCATCCTCTTAACCCCGTGGAATCACGCTACCTACCCATCATAAAATCCTGGTAGAGATAATGCACTATAATTTCCTTATGAGGTAAACTAGTAAATCATGGTGTGTCTAGCTGAAATTTCATGGTAGGTTTACAGATTTGTGTCCCCAGTTATGGTTTGATTACTGACTGATAATTAATTGCACAATAGTTTCCTTATAAAAAGCACCATTCTGGAAGTGAAACTAAAGGTTAATGTTCATAATGAGAAATACTACAGAAATGTTTGCGTTAAATTAGGACAAAATTTTGGCTGCAGCCACAGCTTCTCAGAGTTTTTTAAATTTTTGAGTACTGTTTTTCATTCTGCATATCCTTCCACAGCATTTTGGATAAGTAAACTCTTTTTCCTGTTGTCCTCAGAAATGCATATTTTCCTCTTTTTGGACAAATGCATCTGTGCATCAGTGACTTGAGTGGCATGTGTCTATTTCAAGGAAATACACATGTGCTGTGGCTGGCTATTATGGCAGTAGCCACCTGCCTGTTGTGCCTCAGGGAGGTGAGCCCATCCTCCATGCAAGGAGGAATAAGCACCTTTTGGTGACTAAGGCAAAATCCCAGTTTTGTGGAAGCCTGGATCTATAATCTGGTTTTGGCATTGATACATGCTACATAGTTACACGCTGGCCTGCACTCAGGTATCCTAAGATAGTGACTTCTCTTGTTGCCTTTGCCTGTGGGATATAGAGGAAATCAAGATAAAACAAAGGAAAGAAGGGTTCTGTCCCTCCTCTAGCCCACTTTGGTAAATACCTTCTGCAGGCAGCTCTTCTCTGTTACATGTCTCAGGAAAACTGGCACGGGTGACTACACATGGCCATCAGGGAGGAGAAAAAAAGAAGTCATAATGTGACACTCTTAGCATCTTGCCAAAGGATAATGAAGGAGGAGCCCAAGGGCTGTTATTATCACCAAAGCTGGTGATCAATCTAGTCAGACGGTCCTTTGCCAACAGCAGATACTGCTGTATTTCTTCAGAGTAAACGCTTATCTGCCAGATACCATCCAGTGCTCAGCTTCTTTCTGTCCTCAGGCACACAGTGATGACATTGTGTCATGAGGAACACAGACTGCTAAGGTGCCTCATCTCTTGTCATTCTCTTAACTGCAGATATTATTAACAATATTCACATAAATGTCTACTTTTAAAAATCTTGCATTTATTTATTTATTATTTATTATTTATTCCTCCTCTCCAGCAAGCCATTTAAAATTAGTCTTCTAGGTTAATTGGTCTTATGAATTCTTAAGCTTGGTTTGTTTTTATGAGTGTTTAAGGTTTGGACTTTAATTCCAGTAAGTGCATTACCAAGGACAATGAATAAGGAACAGCATAGTGACTTTCTCTGTAACACATACTATTCTTATGTAAACTTTTCTCTCCTTATATTGCCTACCACTTCCTATTCTTTCCTCCTCATACCCATGCACACACTTGGCCTATCTGCAGGAGACAAGTATGTGGGAGCAGTGGGCTATGTAATGATCTGCATATCTGCATGCGTGTTCAAAGGACAAATATTTCTCCTGCTTCCCACAGAAAAGATAGCCTTGTGACAGACTTGCTTTGGACTTTTTTCTGTATCTCTAGTTCATTGCACACAATGGATCCTGCAGTTTGAACCAGGGTAATGCAATTACTCTAGCACAGGTGAAAACAATCCTATCATAGAGAAAGAAGAGTTTGATAGCTGCTTTGTACAAAAGAAGATGAAACGTTGTTGGGTTTTATTTCTCAATACTTCAGAGGCTGGATTTTGCTTGAGTCTCCTATATCTGTATTTACATCCATCAAACAATTGTGATATACCTGACCAATCCCATCAGACGTATGTAAGGATTCTCACATGTTCTTGTGAGAATCTTGTAACATCTTGATTAAAATGGCTATCATGTTAATTTTTTTATATTATGATGATTCTTAAAAATTTTGTTTTGAGATATTTATTTTTCTGTCTTTTGAAAATCCTGGGAGAGGACAATATATTTATTTGTAAAATGTTTTTATTTACTGTTGTGGCAGAATCCTGTGTTTATTGAAATAGAAGCAAANATTTTTTTATATTATGATGATTCTTAAAAATTTTGTTTTGAGATATTTATTTTTCTGTCTTTTGAAAATCCTGGGAGAGGACAATATATTTATTTGTAAAATGTTTTTATTTACTGTTGTGGCAGAATCCTGTGTTTATTGAAATAGAAGCAAATATCTGTCACAAAGCTATCTTTTTTTTTTTTTTTTTTTTTTCTGGGGAATCTATTACAGGCCTATTTTTACCATTGAATATAATGCCACAGATTTTGTGCCATCCAGATGATTCTGACTAAAATATCTTAACTGCCAAGGTAGTCTTTTATCTCTTTTGGCAAATCCTAGTATCCAAACCCAAAGAGTTTCCATAGACAAGATTTTCTACCACTGAAAAAGCAGTCAGAGCTCCAGAATAAGGGTTGATGTATTTTTTTCTGAAGGTCTGTGTGAGTTTGGGAAGTGATAATCTTCACTGGCTTGTACCTATTCTTTCACTGGAGGGTCTTTCCTAGCAGATGGAAGGAAAATGCAAGCTATAAAGCCACTTGTCTAGTTCCTTGTATCTGTAATGCTCCAGCCCTGCTAGGTCCTGAAAATCCACAGATGTTTAATTTGCTCCTTTGTAAAAACCATTATTTGTTGGATCTGTGTTTAGCTTCGGTAACAGAGCTTTTGGCAGCCTGAGTGCTATATTTTAAAATTCTTTAAGATTTGCTTACTTTGAAATATGATGTGTTCTTGTTTTTTGTTCATCTGGTTGTTTTGGCTTTGTTTTATGTCAGTTTTGGTCTTCCTGGAGCTCAAAGGATACCTGTGGCATCTGTGGAGGCCTGAGCAAAAGCAAGGACAAAGGAGGTAGTCAGAAGTCTCTATCCCTTTCCTTCTCAGGCACTCCTTTCTTCCAGCAGAATGAGGGGTGCAAGATGGGGCTACCTCACAAGGGAAGCCTGCAGGGACCAGCCTCTTCATGTCTTTTCTGCTTTGCTGTGTCTCAAGCTTGCTTTGCCTAGAGGCACCCTGCGCTTCCCCTCAGAGCTGATGGGAGTTGCAGAAGATGTGGACAGTAAGGCTCTTGCATGGCACTGGTTCAAAAATAACAGGTTTTATGGGAATACAGTAATTACTGGCACCTAGTCAGTAAATGTTACCATTGAAAATCTTCATGTTAAAGTCACTTCTTCCATCAAAGTAACTTCTTCCACAGTAGGTATAGTGATATGATATATGAATCCAATATTTTTCAGACAAAACCCAGCCAATTTCTCATAGGTGCCTGGACTCCGCACTCTCTCTCCTCCTTGCCTCTGTCTTGCTGACAGTAAGTCTGACGTGTTAATCCACTCTGGTCCTCTGCTGAATACTTTCATGCCTGGAGTAAGTCATCTTCCTTGTCTAGCCAAATGCCTGGGGTTGGAGAATTAGCACTGAGAGCTGCCCACTCACCATTCATGTGTACAATGGTTAGAGGAAAATGATCCTGAGGCAGGTTCAGTTCAGGGAAGGCACAGGGTTGTTACCTGTCATTTATTCCTCACTTGGGTGAAATCGACAGTGTTCTCTTTGACACGGTGACCCCAGCATCTGGACTGAGGTTGTTTCAGAGTTACTTGTGGTCTGGGGCCCTGTCTCTCTGCCACAACTTCTCCTTACTGTTAAAATCACAGAATCACAGAACGGTAGGCGTTGGAAGGGACCTCGAGAGATCATCTTGTCCAACCTCCCTGTGTGAGCAGGCACACCTAGAGCAGCGGGCACAGGACCGCATCCAGGTGGGGTGTGAATGTCTCCAGGGAAGGAGACTCCACAACCTCTCTGGGCAGCCTGGGCCACTGCTCTGGCACCCACACAGGAAAGGAGTTTTTCCTCATATTCAGGTGGAACTTCCTGTGCTCCAACTTGTGCCCATTGCCCCATGTCCTGTCATTGGGCACCACTGAAAAGAGTCCAGTCCCATCGTCCTGACAGCCACCCTTCAGATGTTTATAAGCATTGATGAGATCCCCCCTCAGTCTTCTCTTCTCCAGGCTGAACAAACCCAGGTCTCTCAGCCTTTCCTCATAAGGGAGATGCTGCAGCCCCATTATCATCTTGGTAGCTCTCCGCTGGACTTGCTTTTCAGTAGTTCCCTGTCTTTCTTGAACTGGAGATCCCAGAGCTGGATGAAGTACTCCAGATGTGGCCTCACTAGGGCAGAGTAGAGGGGCAGGATAACTTCCCTTGGCCTGCTGGCCACACTCCTTTTAATGAAAATGGGCCAATAATCCTCCCTTACCAAACCCCAGAGGGCATTTAGAGGATTAAGCAAGTATTATCTGCGCAGGGTTAGAGACTGCATACACAGAGGTGTACAGGCAGCTGGTAGCACTGAATCTATTACACAAACTAAGAAAAGGAAGAAAAGAAATATGTATTATCTAGATGAAAGCAAACACTTAACAAAATTAAAGGGGCCTTAGGAAAGATAAGGAAGTTAAATACCACATAGCCATCCGATACTGGCAAGGCAATGAAGTGTGCAGTCAGCCAGTCTTCAGGGCATCTCTATGTAAAACCATAGGATAAAAACCTGAAATGTGGTGCTGGATTATCCAGGGACCCAGAAAAGCAAGTGGTCTTGCACTGAGGAGTTAAAGAGACAGAGACAACCAGAGCCACGCTAAGGACCTGGTTTCAGACTGTGGGACTGGGAAGGCTTCCAGCTAAGGAGGAAGGGGCTGACCTTCTTTTCTGGGCAGGAAGGTCCTGTTTTGGGGCAGGCACATTTGATGATGGTAGGATGGGATGCCCCCTCCTCTGCTTCCCAGGCATCTGAGGAATGCTTTGAAACTTTACATGTGAACTATTACGGCTTGCTTCAGGCTGGCTTGCAGGTGTGTGCTGAGCCCTCAGTGCCCTTCTTGCCACTGAAAATTAGGCTGGATAAGGCATAAGTTAACTCCCTGAGCCCTTATTAGAGTTAGTGTTAGTACCTCTGAAGTACTTAGTATTCACATGCCAACAGAGGGGCTGGGGTCACGCTCTCATCTTATACACAGAAGCCTTGTATGTAGTCCCTGAGGCATCTATGCATCTGTGTCTGGGGCCAAAATCTGACCTAGTGTGAATGGCACGACTGTAGTGTGACTGACTGTTATATGTTATGCACATAGACTTGACTTCACATGGCAGTAAATGGCAATTCATGAGGAAATCTTTGTTAAAACAGCCTTCCCCACCTTGCTGATGAGGTCAGGAGGTTGCACAGTGGCCGCTGGCTCTGGGGCAAAACCTATGTCTCTCTATCTGTCCTCCCCTCAGGAGACCCTGAAGCTGGTTGCTTAAGGCATGGCCACCAGCTCCAGGGCCAGCAGATGCTTTGCTTTGGCTATTCAACATGCTGATTACTTGCTGGCTTCCTGCGCAGAGCTTATGTCGTACAGAGGACTTTGTCCCAGCCTTCTACGTCAAAAGCGAATTAAATTTCAGTGCAAACAGAGGTTGCATAGTTGAGCCCTTAAGCCTACAACAAACTGTGCAGTTTAATCTGCTGCTGCTGTAGGCAAGCCATTCTTGTTAAATGGTTTAAATTTAGCTGGTAGAGCCCTTGAGAGATTATTTTTGGGATACATCCTGTTTACTGATCTCCACTAATCGTGTTATCTATTAATTCTGCTGTTTAAGTGCACATGCCTAGACCTTCTACTGTGTTGCTAATTTGTCTCTCTGCTATATGAAGAAGAGACCCAAGGAAATTAGAAAGTCACTCTGACCATTTCTACCAATTCTCTTTATTAGTGCTTTGAGCGGTAGATCAGATGTCCATGGCCAGGCTGAAACCTGGCTGACCTTTTCTTCTCTCTGAGTTTACAAACATGAGAAGGAAGTTTGCTTACTGCAGATATGCAGTTTGCTGGATGCACTTGCAAATGTCAGCAGCCTGAGCTCCCTCACCACCACTGCTCAGAAGTGCCGTGCTATTGATGGGAAAATGCAGTGCTCAAACCGTGGTGGTCGGGAGCACAACTCTCCCTATGCTCTTCACCCCCTGCTGTAGCCCTCTTATCTGAAAAGGCTTCTTGCTGGAGCAGCCCAGCACTTCTTTTTTTTAGCTTTCTGCCCTGCAGGGAACCAAGGCAGCCAAAAGGTGAAGGATTGCCCTGGGAAAGCAGTTGAGGACAACATATATATATTACCAGGTGCAATTTTCTTTCAGGTAGTGCTGAGGTGCCCAGTGTTTCTGCTCAGGGTTTAGGTGCTATAAACTATCCCTGCAATGGAAAGAGTGTTGTTCTTCAACCCTGCTGGTCTGGGAGACAGCACTACGTATGACAGCAGTGCAAGCAAGGTGGGTGAGAGTTTGGAGATTAGTTAATAATGAGGATTTAGTTATGAACTGACAGCCTGTCACAGGATAGATATGCAAGTGCTGTGGTCATGCTGCTGCTGCTCCAGCTTGTGTGATATGGCTTGTCCTAGGATGGCCCTTGGAAAAGCCACCATGCAGTGTTACAAACTTGCATACTATTTGGGAAATTTAACATGATATACTGTCCCTGCTTAAGCCACCCAGTTAAACATAAGTTTGAATTCCCAGTTAGACTATCCCAGCTCTCCTGAAAAAACATTATTCTGGTCTACTGCAGAAAACAAAACACGTTGGAGATAGTAGTACTGCAGTGAAACTACCTCAAACTCCTCTGTAAGGCCTTTATTCCATCATTATTGTTAACAGCACAATGACAGCAAAAAAATATGGGGCAAAAGGGAAGAGAGGGGCAGAGCACATGAGGGGAAAATGTTCTCACATGGCTTTTTAAATGTATGGAAGATGTTTCTGTGGATACAGTCTCTTGCCAGCTCTTCTCTGAGTTGTCTGGCGGGCTGTGGAGACAAAACAATCAGATTTTTAGACAAGATGCCCAAGTACATGCAGGGATGTGCTGTGCTGTTAAGGCAGTGAGGGAGAAGGAACTCTTTAGATCTGAGCATCATATAAAGTATTCTGAGCAGGGCACTTTTGGGAGGGTGGGGCCCTGTGTCAGGAAAGCTTCAGTCTGTTTTCTGCTTGCCCTGGGTAAGTTATCTTGGTACAATTGTTACAAGTGAGACCAATAAAACCTGTCCAACCACTAATTCTATTATTGGATAATGTTCCTTTAAATTATCTTTTTATTATAACTGAGGAAGTTTCCCTTTCCTAAGTGCTGAAGATCAAAGGCATTTTCTATTTGCAGTCACAAAGCTTTTCTTTTCTTTATGTAGCCTCTTGTAAAAGATTGTTTTAAGACTGCTTCATACCAAATTAAGAAGTGACATTAAGAAAATGATTTTGCACAACTTAGACAAATTATAATCCATTGCTCCTTACTGGCTGGTTTATTTTTATGGAAAAACTTTAATTTATCTCTTCCCCTTCCAATTCTTTTATTTCTGTGCTATTTGACTCTCTGTGTAAGATTGTAACTCTCTCAACAGAGCACTTTCAATGGACAGACCTTGATGTTTGCAGAGTATTGTGGTAACCAGCGAAGAACATAAATGCGAATAGGTGCTATTTTATCTGGAGAGAGTAGTCTTCCTTTCCTGTAGAAGATCTGTCCAGCAAAAGACAGGGCTTCAGTGGTCTTAGTATAGAATTTTCATCATGGAGAAGAATCAGCAACAGTGCCTCCAGGGACAGACAGTTTTTCCAACAGTATCATCAGTGAGCTTTTTACTTGATGTGTGCACATCTTAAATGCTGTGTGCAGTTCCGACCTCCACACTGCAAGGACTTAGAAGAAGGAAGCAATCAAGATCAATATATTGTGAAGAGATATTCAAATGCTGGATATTAAAAAGACTCTTCATCTTGGAGAGGAAGAAGCCAGAGAGCTATGCCTGAAGCCTACAAAATCAGAAAGGGGGTGGACAAGAGTAATGCAGAACTAAATCCCCCAGTACTGGGACTAGGGCCCCTAATTAAAATTGGTAGATCAGTTTAAATTAGGTAAAAGCACTCCACTGTGTGGGTAGTGACCTTCTGAATTTGATATTGCAGGATGGTAGGTAGAAGCAGATGGCATCATCATATTCAAATACAGATTAGACAATTTAATGGGTAATAGATCTGGAAAAAGATACTTAAGGGTCTAAGGGATACAAAAAGAGGCATGTTTCCTCTAACAACCCTAACAGAGCAGCTGAGGGTGCTGGAGGAGGGTGTAGGAGAAAGGAGCAGGAGAGCAGCAGGGTTTGCATGTGTGACTGGCGTCTCCCGTTGCCCTTCTGGAGGCAGAGCATTGGGCTGGCCTGCATCCAGTTCAAGACAACAACTGCAGCCAGGTCTGGCAAAAGGGCAATAAGAGATAGATAATTAGGACTTCACACAGCTGGCAAACACAAACTGGCTCCAAACTAGCTTTCCCCTTTGAAAGCAACTGGTTGCCACTTAGCTCTGCCAGAGCACTGACAGTGCTTAGCTCAGGCACCAGGCTGGTGAAGGAAAAGATACCTGACCAGTGCAATGGTTGGACTTCTTATGGATATCTAAATTAAAAGGCAGATAGTTGATCTAGGCTACTTTAAACTTATCCTTGTGTGCAAGAAAGATGAACTGAGTTTAAGTAGGACCTAGGTTTACTAAGTGAAGGTAGATGAAATCTATAACACTGCCTCCTCTCTTCACAGGAAAAAAGGGGTCACAAGTATTAAGCTCCTACATATTATATTTATATATTAGTTTTTATTGGAAATGTTCAGAATTTTCTCTTTTTTTAACAAAAACATTTTTCTTTAATCAGAAAATATTTGTTTCTATTGCTGAGAGTTACACTTGATGCTTTAATTTTTTAATGGAAATGTTTATGTTTTCAAGAAAACAATTTTTTTCTCCTATGAGAGCCTGTGTTTTGTGTTGGAAGTTTTAAGGAAAGGCTTTGGCAGAAGTTTTTGTTGACTGTGTAGCTCATGCTCTGGTCTGAAGTGGTTGTTTCCCTCTGACATGCCAAAGCTGAGGACATCTGCCACTGGGACAGATCTGTTGTGTCAAGTGGAAGCCTCATGGGGAGCTCTGCAGTGCTGGGCACCCACAGCAGCTCTTGCCCTCCTGCCTGCCCGTGGGCTTGGGGCTGAGAGATGACATGCTGCAAGGACTCCATGTGTACATGTGCACTCCCCCGCCATCCTTAAATGCAGTACTTTAATGAAGTAGTCTTCAAGTGGCATTTTTCAACCAAATGTTGTTTTGTAAATGAAATGAAATGAGGGAAAATTAAAACCAAAGTAAACCAAAACAAGACTCCACAAAAATGCCTCAGAAAAGTTGATGACAGCTCTGCTTATTCTGTAATCTGTGACTGCCTAGGTGATCCAGGTGCTCACCAGTGAAGAAGGAAGCAATGGATTTTACTTGAATGTGCCACTCTTGGGGAATGACTGAGCAGGAAAAGCAAGGAGCCATTCCACCTTTGGCCAGAGCATCACTTGCAAAAACTTCTGCTGTCAAAAACTGGATTGAATGGACACACTCAGTTTGACTCACAGGAGTGATTTGTCAGAGGGTGGGGTTTGGGTTTTTTTTTTGCATTAACCTTATTGGAATTCATTGCTATATCATCTCCATCTGCTATACTGGTCAAGAGCAATCTAAAGCTAAGTTAGAAGGTGTGGCAAAGATTTGCAAATGATTGACTTCTGCTTCCAGTTGAGAGAGCCTTGTCTTTTAGCAGGGACAGGAATGCTAACTTTCCCTACCTCTAATTTAAAAAGCGCAGACTGATAGAAGATTTCAGTAAAAGCATCTGTTAAAAGAAATAGTCTCATTCTTCATGCAGCATTTTCCTCTTAATTATGGTGAGATTGGAATATGTTCTTTTCCAGTTTCTACATTTAAACCTCCCTTTAGGAGCTTCTGTGGCACCTCACCTGTTGTAATGCCTCTCCTGCTGTAGCAGCCTCTGTAACTTCTCATCAGTGGCTGCCTGTCACTTCAACAAGCCATAGGTCCTACAACCTTGACAGGATTGTGTTTGTCAGAGTAGAAAATCTGGCAGATTCTTCCAGCATTATGTCCTTTCTTTCTGTTTTTAAATGTATTTAATCAGAATTGCTTTTTGTATCCTCATGATGCTGCAGGATAAGAGCTGGCTGAATGGTACAACCTGTGTTTATTTAGGCATCCATGCGCACAGCCTTGCCTCCTATTGATCTGTTGCTTCTTGTCTTCTCTCCTAGCTCACCAGCAGCTCAAATGGGGCCAACGTCTCTGTTGCTGCTCTAACAGTGGCAAAGAAAACAACAGTAACAGAAAGAAAAAGCTACAGCGAGCCAGTGGACCTGAGTGTGACTTAATTTAATTACTGATTTAATGTTGTCCATATAACAGGGATTTCATGACTTTCAACCTAGTATGCTCTGCTGGTGCCTGTTGTGGTTCTATTTGTTTTGAAGTTGTTCCTTGATGTAGCTCCTGACTGCAACTGCTATGGAAGTGAGCACAAGCTCCTCCTTCACAGGCTCATTAGTGTTCAATAGTGCTCACAGGAATCCAAAACACATTCAACTGACTATAAAGTGCCAAAATCTAGCTTTCTTTTTTTGTTTTAAACCCAGCTAATGATCTTTTTAGCTTAATTATGTTTAAACATAAAAGTGGTATCACTTCCTCCTTGTCAATCAAAGGTGGCCTGATTTACCCATCTTAATCATTATTAAGGAGAATTAACATAATTAAACTTTATTAAAATAGACCCTGCTACTGCTGCTATCACTAAGGCTATATGTATAACTGAGAGTTATACATATCAACACAGGCACAGTTTCCAGTTTCCCAAGTTTGAGACCATGGATTAACCAACCAATGTCACCAGATTTCCCGTAATGAGGGAAGGATGCTGCTGGCATGGTGATACCAAGAGTCACAGACCAAATGACTTGTTCTTCTGACGGCACAGACCCCTGGAGGGGTTGAGGTTACTCTCTTCTCTGCCTGGAGCTTTGCCAGACTCATGTGGCCAAGTGTTGATGTGCTAAGGCAAACCTTTGCTCCCTTTTGCAGAAGTCACTGGAAGCTGATGATCATTTCAGGCTCCTTTCCTCTTCTGCCTTTGCAGACATGGTTCTTCATAATCTTTTGCACTGTACTCCCTTTGGTTTTACCAGATGCTGTTTGCCACTGCAAGGA
>VZTV01099571.1:881-11339 GCA_013400875.1 Anhinga rufa
ACATTGTCCCCACCGTTTCAGCTCACACAGCTCTCTTGTGCAGGTTCTCAAGAGTCTTCAAGAGTGTATTTCACATTAACATCTTCATAATTTGAAAAGCTGAGGGAGACCAAGGGGGCTAATCCATCAAAGTATGTAGTGAACATTTCTTCTAGTAACTATTGTATTTTCTAAGTGGGCTATTATGGATTTTACACCTTCGCTGATAAAATTTATTTTCTCGTAAGTGGTTTTGGATTAAGATGGGAATAGGACTTTAAATGGTAAATGTATTACTTTCACACTAAATACATGTGATTGTTTTGGCCTGGTGCCCAAGAAGAGCTAAGAATTTTTCTCTGCCATAGGCTTTAGAGTTAGTATTTTTCAAACTCTTTAAACATTTGCCCAAAAGATATAGATGCCTCTTTCTATGTGTTTTGAGTTCTGTAGCTTTTGGATGCATTCTGCTATGGGTTCTAGTGGCTCTAAATAGTTTAATTCTGGAAGTGGGATTAAATGAAATATACACAGATGGCTAAAACAGAGGATTAGTCGAGCTATTTTCCATTAAAGAACAACTGCATTTTGTCTTGGCTGTTGCAGTCACTGGATCAAACCTCGTCCAGGGAAAATTAAAGGTTCTAACAGTCTTGCCTGACCAGATTGTCATATACATGTATGTGTAGTTGATTCATGAATACAAATACAATTCTGGATGCCTAATTTTCTTTCCAATTACTGTCAGCCAGGTGTGGACCTTTGGCCCCCACTGACTTGTCACATTTGTCATACCTAGGTGACATACACTGCTGCCCATAGAAACCTTATATAGGAGGAGAAGGTCTGATTGGAATAAAATGTAGATTCATCAAGGTAAGTTGGGGGCAGAAGTTTGTAAGAGAGTCATTTGTTGGCACTTTAATTTGGATTAAATTTTAACTTTTTAAGTTAATTTGTTTAGGATCAAATGTTGGTTTAATGTTTAGAATTTAGAATTGGTTAGTTCATGATAAGGTTGATAAAGCATTTTAGCAGAGATGGGATGAGCCAGTGATAACTGGGAGAGGAACTGAACATGGAGAAAGAATGTGTGTGGAAGGACCTTAAGGGCAGGACACGATGCTGTTCCTGTTGCCTTTGTAGGAGTGACTTCCAGAGGAGAAGATGCTAACGAGAAACAGTTTGCATGCCAGTCCTACCAAATGTGTGCTGTGTTCCTTGGTGCCTCTGCACTTTGGCAGTATCAGAAGACCTGACTCGCCTGTGGCAGATGTATGCAATCTGAAAAATTGTCAGTGTAAGCACACCAAAGGCTCATTGTGGTACAAACTAGTGGACATCACCTCACCTGATGAAGATAGTGGTGGAGTTTGTGATGACCTGCATAACATCCCAGCCTTGGCCTAGACCTTAACAAGCCATGATGTTCAGGCTATAACTGAGATCACCCACATATTTGGCATTGTAAAGGCTTATACGAATCAAGGAGAAACCTTGCTGTGTGTCAGCTGTCACAGAACCTTTCTTCTGAATATGGCAGTGATTCACAATGGGTCTCCTTGAGTCACTACAGTTTATGCTAAATAGAATCATAGAATCATAGAACAGNTCTTATAAGCCCCCTTTAAGTATTGAAAGGCTGCAATCAGGTCTCCCTGGAGCCTTCTCTTCTCCAGGCTGAACAACCCTATCCTCTCTCAGCCTGTCCTTGTAGGAGAGACGTTCCATTCCTCTGATCATTTTTGTGGCACTCCTCTGGACCTGCTGCAACAGGTCCATGTCTTTCCTGTCTGAGGACTCCAGAGCTAGATACAGTACTCCAGGTGAGAGTACCCTATGTTCATACCCTGGAATCATACCCTGGTTCCTGCTGGGCACGTTTCAGCCACAGATTTTGATTGTCAACATATGGTTCCTTGATGAGTTTATTGCAAGAGGACCTTTGTTATCCGAAAAGCATCCCAGTGTGCAATGAGCCAATAATCACACGCTCAGGAGAGACACTGCAAATTTATTTCAGGGTTGTGCAAGCCTGGGTGCTCAGTGGTTTTCCACAAATCAAGCACACCGAAGCTTGCTACCTTATCATATTTACACAATATGTCCATACATATTCTACCTATCTCATACATATTCATTCTAATCTACATAAGTTATACAATTGGCACTGAGTCATTCTTCTTGTCTCCGCTTTGGTTTCTTCCACGCATGCTTTCCTTTCTTCAGGGGTCTTTGGTGATCTTGATGGATGGGGCATCCTAACTCCTGTTACATAGAAACAACTTAAAACTATTTTATTTCAGCAACTCTCACTCATTTTTCTTCTAAAAAGAAATGCTTGTCATTAATTAAATGAGTGAGCTGATGGCCAAGACATCTTGGCCCTAATGTTAGGTTAACTATTAACAATGCTTAATCAAAAAAGGAGTCTATATTCACACTAACTTAATCATATACAATATCCGTTAGATTCATGCTAACTAAACATATACAACACTCCTTAGAGTCACGCTAAGCAACACTACCTAGATTCATGCTAACACTCCTTGTATCCAAGGAGGGGAGGTTGTCTGCTATCACCTTGATAAATGTCTTTTTTCATGCTTACTTAAGTTCTAATTAGATTACATGCTCAGGCAAAAATTGGCATTTGCTTCCCTCACTGGCATGGTTTTTTGTGTTTTGTATTTCTTCTCCCCAGTTCTCTTTTGCAAAGAACCATACTTCCTTCAATCTCATTTAGCCCAAATGCTTAAGCCTAATATGCACTGGAAGGATATCATCACAAGGTGCACGAGTGCACGTGTTGCATTAGGAACAGTGGTAGTATTTGCATTATTTCAAGTGTATCTTCTGTATACTGAATTACAGAAAATAAGTTTAATATTTGGAGCATGTTGCACATTGAATGATAAAGGCAGGGATCACAATATGCCTTTGCCATTGAGGACAAGATCTCAGCAGGTGATTTCATTGCTCCTTCACAGACCAGACTTTAAGAATTCAAGAATAACTTGTAAAGGTCAGAATTTATGGTTTATGTTGCTTGGTCCAAACTGTGATGGAGTGAAAAAGTAACACTATGATGGAAGAGTCAGAAGGGAGAAGTTCAGGAGAAAGCAGTGAAAAGCAATCTCGTTTTCCGCAACTCCTGGGGTGTGGTGATTTTCCCTGTCGATAGGTCTGTGACAGATTTTAGGCACTAGGTGTTCATGCAGGTACAGACTCTTCTATGAGCTGCTAACATAGGAACACATGGCACTGGCCTAATAACACTCGAACCAAGACACTTCAGAGCAGTGAAGGTGAGCCATTTGAAATCACCATGATCCATGGTAATACTAATGGTGGGAGTGTCTGTCAGATCAGGCAGCCCTGACTGTGCTCCAATTAGCTGTGCTTGTAATCAGTGTTACAAGTTTGAAGTCTGTTGTGATTCATGGTCACTAAAGTTCACAACAGTGGTGGCTTTTCCATTTTAAGGAAAAGACCAAGAACTGGTTTAAAATACTTGGAGCTGTGATTAATGGAATGGGGAGGTGACTGAATACCTAATATTTTAGTAGACTGGCAGAGATGGGCAATTAAAAAGGCAGGGGCCATACCACGCTGAACCTTTAAGTTACTTAGTATGCTCAGACACCCTGTACTGACTAGTGGGGATACTGCTGAATCCCCCTTTGGACATTTCTAGCCAATTGCCAGGCAGATTCTTGGCTGGCTGAGTTTTTTATTTTGGCCTTTGAGAATATCCTTTGCAGTTTTAACCAGGTTGCATGTTGTCCTGTGGATTCCTGCTGCAGAGAGATAGAAATGCAACATAGTTTTGTATTTAGTTAGAAATATGGTATCTCTTTTGACAGAGATTAAAACACTGACATTTTGTTTTAGCTGCTGCAGTATGCAGAGTGTTAGTGATCACTTAGGCTCTCAGACTTTTATCCCCACTGGGTGCATCTGGTACTTCCTACAGTCTACATATACTGGCACAGTGACTGCAGAACTCATCCAAAAATCTGCACTGTGCTTTCCACAAGGGGCACCTACAGTGCCAAAGCACAGCACAGCCAGAGCAGGTAAGAAGGCTATGGTCTTAGGAGTCTGAGGAAGCCTTCTGAAGCAGCCCTGCAACTTCTGAATTACTTGTACGTGCTGAGAGAAGAATAAAGTTATGTAGGGGGATGGCTGTTACTCAGGGTTGTGTTATTATCCCAGAAACATGAGTCCTTGTGCCCAATTTTTCACCTTCTTGTCAGCAGCAGGAGAGGCAATCTCACTGCTGAGCACACCTTTACTCTCTCCTTGTTATGTCTGAAGAGCCCTGCACACAGGACTCTTCTTGGGATGATAAAATCAACATTGCTAATGCTCTTAAGAAACTTTAAGGTGAGCTGGCTACCCAAATAAGCTAGTTTAAAGGCAACCTGGTTATGTCTGCACAGTTTCAAGTGACTGTAGAGTAGACGTTTCTTTTCAGGTATGTTCATTCCCCTTGGCTTAAGCTACATTAGAACATATTGCTTGCTATATTATAATACAAGTACAGTGTGTAGACCTATGCTGGCACTGAAACGCCATAAAATAAGATTAGAATGCTTTTAGTTTTATGTCTGAATAACAGCATCAGTCTGAAAGTTTACATCACTGGCAGAGGTGCATAAGGGCCTGTGAATATTCTACTTTATGCCCTATGACTTCTCTCCTTCTGGCAGATCTCACTGAATGACTCTGAATTGTGCAGTGAAATTTGCTTTTGTGTAAGTAGCAGCATTCTCTTCAATCATTTTCTGGAGAAAGCAGCATACAAAAGACAGCCTTTCCTAATCCTTCTCTGTTTCCTTCACCTCCAGGCCTCCCTGCTTCACCTTCAGTTTCTCTCCCAGCTGGAAAGAGATTCTTATGCTTCTTTCTAATGATTACTAAACTTGCTGTTAAAAACTATTGGCTTGCTGCAATGCCCAGAGTATCCTAGTGTAAAGAAGGGTGATAGTTCAAATAGCCTAAGGGTGATCAAATCCATTTCCCTTATTTGGTATTGCCTCTTACTCATTCAATTTTGGTCTTTATTGCAATGACAAGAAAGAATAAAGTAGACCCCTCTGGACTTCCAAAATTTCCCTTAGCAAAGTAACTTCTCAGTAAGAGATAGATCAAAAAATAACTTTGATACTGAGGTACAGATTGGAAAAAAAAAGCTCTTAAGACTGTATGACTGATGGTGTTGCAAAGCCTAAAAGTAGGTGCCCAGCTCCAGGAGAAGAGTTCACAGGACCACTCATCATCCCCTCCCATACCAAGAGCTGGGATCCACAGCAGGCATCAAACCAAGATGAGAGATCCCGTGGCTACGGAACTACTTTCTGACGCTTTCACCCTCATGGTCTGGGTGCCTTTGAGAGACTTGGATTTGGGTATCAGCCCTCTACTCGGGGATTAAGTGCTGTTGGACAACTGCTTTCTTTTGAAATGGGTGTGTCCAGCCACCGTGGGGTCCATCAGGGCAGGGCCTGGCAGCCAGGACCTCCCTGGGGACAGGGACAAGCTGAGGCTGGGTCTGTACTTGTACCCACAGGTGGTCCCAGCTTGGTGGGGCCCATGGCCAGGCATGGAGGCTGGCCCTGATGTGGTGTTACTGGGGCAGGGGCTGGTGGCCCTGGGGAGCTGAAATGGGGTCCTGGGCTGTGAGCAGGGTGGGAGAACCCCGGGGAGGTGGGGGCAGGGACAGGCAGGGTTAGCAGTGCCTCAGGGCCATGGCCGTTTGCTATTTTGCACCTACCTTTTGCATTGTAGCCAGGTAATGAGAGCATTCACTCAAGAAGAAGGTATGGTCCCCAGCCCTTCCCATCCAGAGGGGTCTCCATTCATTTCTGCCATACAACTGGAGAGTACCCATGTGTTTCAACACTTCCACCGTTTTCATCCTCTGTGGTGCAAAACCCAGTCTAAGGTGGCCAACTCTTCACATGTGCTGCAGAGGGAACCACTTTACCCAAGTCAGGCTTGTGAAGCCCACCTTAGTGTTGGATCTGGGAGGCCATTTGTCAGTATGGGTCTCTGCAACTTACCTAGTACCATTTCAGCACCAGTTACTGTAAATGCGTGCGTATATCACTGTCCTTTCATGGCAAAGGTGAAATTCACTTTCATATCTCATTACTTTAGAATAAAATGTACTTGAAAATTTAGATTTTATTGAACTTTTGTTTTCATCTCATTAAATGTCTGCTTTTGTGTGAATACCAGTGTATTAAATTCACAGATGGCAGTGAAAATCATAATCTCTCCAGTATAATACAGGAAGAGGATGTAAATTAGAGAGCTTTCTCAAAGTCATTGTTCAAAATTTCCTTATAGAGAAGTATATGAGCCAGTAAAATCATAAAAAACTCCCCTACTTGCTAGTTCTGAAGGAATTGTAAAGGAAATACAGGTTTAATTACTCTAGTGAGCTTTGGAACAAGTCTAGCGCTAAAAATAATAGAAGTTCTCAAACCACTGTAACTTTTAAAAAAGTCAACTCTGAACCTTCATTGTGAATGTAAAGTAAACTAAAGGAGGACTTCAAATGGCAGAACACAATTAATTTAATTTAAAACACTTTAATTGCATGTAAAAATGAAAAACATGTTGTGTAAGTAAAATGCATATTTATATACCTGTCTCAAGTGATTTGTTGTCTTTTTAGAGGTGCAGAGTGAATGGACGAGGGTTAAAGGACACAAGACACAACAGGGGAAACTGATTTGTTATTAGGATAATCTTTTTTCACTTTGACATTGGTCAGTAAATTACTGACTGGCAGTTTTTCCCAGCTCATTTGAAATGCTCCTGCTCTCCTCCTTCAGATTAAGTCTTAAAATTATTGACATTACCTAATGGCTGGAAGGGTTGATGCCTGTGTTATTATTATTATTAAGATATTTTATAATCATCTCACAGAGAAGTGACAGAGAGTGATTTTTTTTCAACAGCAAAACAAAAATCCTATCAAGGAAAGCAAAATTTAATTAAAAACATTTCAATAAAGACTTTTTTGTGTTACATTTTGTATAGCCTCAGGCAATGCTGACTTGCCCGATATTATTTTGTTGTTGTTTTTTCTGGTCTTTTTTGTATTTATGTGGTTCTCCCCCCCACCACTACTGAAGATAAATAATAATATATCTACTTCCCTTGGCTGAGTCCTAGCAAACACAGAAATGGTTTTCCATGCTGTTTGAAGATGAGTGGAAGGTCTGAGGAAGAGCAGGGCTCTGTCAGGGCTGGCAGGGAGGCAGATGGATGAAATGGTGGCTGTTATCCCTCAGGATGGAAATTCTGGAAAAGAAAATGGGGCTGGAAGAAGTATTTCACCTCTGCAAACAATTCCTTCTCCTGGAAATGTCCTGCCCTTTCCCATCCTGCTATGTGATCCCCATCAGCAAAAGATAGCTAGCTATCTGGTATTTTCTCAAAAACTATGGAACATACACATTTTTATATCAGTACTAATGTGTTATATAGGACTCTGTCTGAAATTTACTAGCAACTATGTCATCTGTGAAGACACAGAATTTTAAAAGAAAATAAATTAGAATAGAAACAACCAAAACACTTGATGCAATAAGAAGTAATTACATTTGGGATTAATGAGAGTAGGAAAAAACATTAGGAGCAAGAAAGACAGTGAGAGAGAATCAGAGAAGGGAAATGGAGAGGAAATAGCAAAAACCCAGCAATTATCTTTTAAACAATTTTAAGTGATGTCCATATGTTTTGTGAGATGTGACATGTACAGAAGCTGTGGGGTAGAGGTTACAAAAAGGACTGAATAATTTCTATGAAAGTAGCGGTAGTAGTCTGGATTTCATTTTGGGTCCCGTCCTTTGTGTCTTTTACCACAGCTGAGTGATCAGACCGTGATATACCAGAATAAATATGCTGGAGGCACATCAGCCTTGCAGAGTTTATAACTTCAGCTAAGGGAAACAACATGGCTGCGTTTATACTTTAATTAGCAGGGGAAAATCACATCAAGTCCAGGGAGTTATGCCAATTTACACTAGCAGAGGAGTTAGTCCTTAATATCTTGCGATAATCTCACTTGAATGCAAATTTATAAATATTTTTAGCAGTCAGTATTCTACTTGCACTATTGCATACAGTAAATTAAATAAACTAGTAATGTAATTCAAAGCTTGTTATGAGGGCTTGTATCCTGTTAACTGGGTCTGAAAATAAGAAGCAGCTATTATGCAAATGTCACACCCTTGAATTAATTACACATTTTAGATGATGAGTTTGACCCATGCTTTACATAACTCTCCACTTTTTTTGTGCTTATTAGTAATCAAAAAGTTATATAATATGAACATGCTTGCCAATCACCTGACATCCTAAAACACTGCATTATGTCTCCACATAGAAGTCTCAGGCATGTGTACATGAAAGTAAAAAGGGAAAAAGAATTCCTGGGTTCATACAGTTTTATGCTTCACTTGAAAGCAGCGACAAAGCACCCTTAATGCTGATTTGTTCAGCGTTGACCTTTTTAGTATGTAAATAGATCATCTCCCTGCACAGTGCGATCAACAGGATATAGGGTGATTGATTCAGAATAAATTGCCTTGAAAACTTTAGGTAAATGCTTTTATGAAGAAATCTGCAGGTATAGCATGGTCAAATATAACATGAATGATGTGTTCATGAAGCATGCAGTCCCAATACTGTAGTCTCTGACTACAGAGAATGTCTATAGTCAAACGGCAATTAATTGCTTCTGTCATTGTTCAGAGCATTTTTATTTGAAAGGAAAAGCAGTTAAGATAGATGACTAATAGTACAAACTAGGTGATAAATAAGTGCCTCTATATTGTACAAATTTATATATTGACTATGTCAGAACCGATGAGGTGCGATACTTTGGGAAACAAGAGATTTCCATGATGAAAGAAATTCTTTGTCATAATTTATGGCAAAAAAATGGCTCCTAGCATGCAGATCCCTGGATTCCTGCAGTCATGAAGTCTTTATTTCTCCTTGTGAAGGCAGTCTTAAAACTTCTGTAAATGTGGTTTGCATATCAAGTAGTCAGATTCAACTTCTGCAGGGTTGTTATTGTGGGGTAGGATGGAAAAATGTCACTGAAATTTTGGTAGGGTCTAAATTTTCTTTCCCCTATGAATTCCCGCCTCTTTGAGTGTTTTGACAACAGCTGGGGTCAGTGGGATCTACTGCTGGAGAACATCTCTGATACTCCGGTACTTGTGAAGGTAATAGTGTGTGCTGAGAGCAGGTCCTGCCTGCATATTAGGGGAATAAGAAGAAACCATAACACAAACCTACAAGTTCCTGGTATTGGCTGATCACAAATATCACCCCTGAAAATAAGGAAAATGTTGAATAGCAAAAAGAATTTTTCATTTTTCAATAGCTAGAGCTCCAAACCGTGGTGGTAGCTGCTCTGAGGTGCCAGGTGTTAATGCTGCTGGTGTCAATCAGTTCTCTTGTTGGAGCCTGCGTTTCCGTCAGAAACGTCACCTGAAGCTGCCACAAAGGTCAAGCCTCTGTGCTAGCAAAGTGCAGCAATTTGCTAGACATACCAGATAAAAAAATGATATTCATTCTTCCTGGTAAGGTGAAGGAAAATCCTGTGACACTGAGGAAACGGTAACTTCCCTGTCCACTGAGACATGGTGGTGTTGGTCTCTGACCTTGCACATATAGGGGCCTGCACTTTGGGCAGCCACAATACGTTGGAGGTAATATGCTTATCATTTTTTGCTGCTGACACCTTATGCCACTGTTGCATAACCTTATGCCTCTTGTCCGTTTTGTCAGGTATAAAAATGCAAAGGTTGAATTTCATCATGCAGTACTAAAGAAAATAAAGAACTATTCATAAAAGTGCAGCCACAAATGGATTTGACTGCAAAAGCTTTTAAAATACTTTATTTTAGTTTGTTAATAATTGTATGGTGAGCACTTCTCTGAAATTAGAAAGATGATATATAATATGCTGCCTTGCATTTAATTAGAACATTTTATACTACCACTTGTATGAATAGCTTTGGACAAAATGCAGTTGAGTTGTTCTTAATTTGGTCACTGGAGGACTGCCATTTTATTTCACTTACAACAATAGAAAGAGTGAAAAAAAAATGATTACAAAAGCTGCTGGCCCAGAATCTCAGCTATTGCTAAACAGCTCACAGAACAGCTTGGGAATGACAGTGTGTAGGCATGTAAATAGAGACTTTTCACTCCTGTGGATGTGTATGCCAGGATGGTCTCCATATTTTCCAGCCTCTGTTTTTCTTGTAGTGGTTACTAGATGTTTAAGTCCACCAAAATACTGGAAAAATGGAGGCAAGAAAACCGAGTTCACTAAAAACAAAAGACAATTACCTTTTTTTTTTTAAGGCATTGGCAAATGGGCTGTAAAATTTCTATGCCTATCTAGGAGGCCAATGGGTACCTGTAATGAGCTCGGCTGCA
>VZTV01099581.1:0-30787 GCA_013400875.1 Anhinga rufa
TTACTCATCAAACAATAAGCAATTAGCAAGCAGGAAACATAAAGTAGGAAAAAACGGTTAGTAGAAGTGAAGTATGGTGGCATAACAATTTTTCTGTTGTTAATGAGTTGATGGATAGATCTTAAATTTTGAAATTGTCATCTGACGACAGGTCATGGTTTTGTGTATCAATGACACCAAGCCTTGATGAATTTAGCTAGTATTTCTAAAGTAAACAAAATAACCTAGTCTCCTAAGAAAATTATCAAATTATTCATATGAGCTCATTATTGACAGAGCATTTTAAAGTGAGCTTTTTCCTTTAGCAATATGTAATAAATCCAACCCTGTTCTAGGTAAGGATTTGCTTTTCTTTAACTAGCAAAGCCATCTGCAGTTTTCTCATGTGAAGGTTGTCTTCAGAAGACAAAGCCTTTCTTGGGCTGTCTCTGTGCTTGTTACATTCATGGTATTGCTCAAAATGCAAAGGTGAAGTTTTGTACCGGTCATGGTACTTCGGGATATTTTGTGTGATGAGAGAGTCTGCCCATGCGACTTCTCTACTGCTTTCACTTTGATCTTTGGTCCATAGAATGGGTACTTCACTTGTAGCCGCACCTAGCCCAACGAAGTGTCACATCCGTGTCCCACGGCTTCGCAGAACAGCATCTTCCAGCAAGTGGTGACATCTAAGGAAACTGGAGGATTGTTGCTTGGGCAGAGAGTATTTCTTAGTGCTGTGCCTCTCATATATAAGTCTGTCCACTGACGATGTAGTTTCTCACCACTTCATTTCAATGAATGTTCAGTGTCCTCCAGATGATTCATTTTTTGCTGCAAGCGCCACTGATTTGTTACCTACAGAATACTTGAAGTGCACATACGTTACCATACAGCCTATGGACTGCAGTTCAGTTTCCATATTCTGAATGTATAGACATTATAATGCCTGTGCTGTGATAGTGATTTAACCAAAACAGACCGCAGCTAATCTCATGACCTTTGCTCTTCTACTGGGGTTTTAAGCTGCAGTTTGTATCACTGTGTACTGCTTAGCAGTACCTAAGCCAGGTAATATAATGCTGGCTCTACATATTGTCCCATGGACTGGTCTTTCTGTACATGCTACAGTTTCTTCAGTGGCTGTAATGTGACTTTATTTTTCCTTTTTACTTGAGGTCATAGAACAGCTCAGTTTGGTATAATTCAGTACAGGTTGAAGCAATTACATGTCTGCAAATCAAAGCTAGCTTTATTTCTAGATTTCTGGGTGTGCAAATACATAAAAAACAGTAAGAGCTAATTCTGTAAGTATCCAGACTGTATTTCTGACTTCCAGGAGGAAGCACTATAAACATTATGAAACACTATTGAACGTTTGAAATGATGTCCCTTTTTGCACTTCCAGAAGGTAACACAGGGGTCCGTCCCTGAGCTCATGAAATTTTGCTCCTTGGCTGCTTTCTAGTTGTTGTGGACATCATTTGCGTGTTGTCCATGCATTTCCATGACACGTGTTGCATGATGTGTCCTTTTGTTCAGCTTCTTTCACCTCATATAAATGTTTCTCACGAATAGCAATGGTGTGTGGGCACATACAAAACTAATGTTCAAATGTGCTCCTTCAAATGCCTTTTCTCTTTAATATATTTTATTCAGTGTCTGCGATACCACTTGCTATTCAGGTAAGATCAGGATTGTAAATAAGTATAACTTAGGAGACTGTCAAATCTCTGCTTATAAGTTAAGTCTGTACTTCAGAGCAATTAATGTTTTGGGAGTAAAGAGACTATATAGCTGCAAAGGGTAACCTGTATTAAAGCAGATAGTGGGAAAGAGGGCAAGGAAGCTTTGCTGAACACAGGTTCAGATCTGTAAGATTGTCACTTTTTTTGCACATAATTCTTTTAATATCATTGCTCTTCAGCATATTATAGCTCAAATACTGCTTAACTGCTTTTTTCTCTCCCCTGCCTCCTCTACACTTCTCTGTATAGTTGGTAAAGATGGCAGTTACTGGGGTCACTATGTGTGTGTGACAAACGCATAATGATCTCCCTAGGAAAATGATGCACTTATTTATTGAGCTTAGGGTATCACAAGCAAAGAATGTTTTCATTTTTTCATAAACCCTTGTAATTCTTGCTTTTACATTCAGCTTCACCCTGCTTCAAACCACTGAATTCTGTTTTGTGTGGTGGTATTAGGGTACAACTGCACATTTAGTGTTACAGAAACAAAATGAACTAAAACCCCAAAGCAATTCCATGTCTGTTTCTGAAGCATTTTTCCCCTTTTATTTTTTTATGTTGCAGGTATGCAGTCAAAAATAAAAAATAAATGTAGTTTTCAAGATTACAATGCTTGTAAAGCACTCCTCCTTATTCTCATTGCCAAATGCTGATAGTATATTATGTTTACAGTCACTACATTAAATTTCATGGAGGTTAGGCATTTATGTGCTTTTAAAAATCTGTTAAATGAAAACATTTGTTTGCCAAAATACACATTTTGAAGCCTTCATTTTATGTATCTGTGTTTAGAAATTTTATCTGTGTGCTCTGTTCTGCTCTGAAACACGTGGTCAGCATGGCCACAGCCAAATGTTTACTAGGACTAGAAAGGTGTTTTGTTTTGCTGTTCTGCCTGGCTGAGGAGGCGTTCTTCAGGAGAGCTTGGTGGTGAATTGTGACCTGCTGAGACGTGGCTCTGTGGTGATCAGGTCACTTTTGGCCCTTAGAAGCCCAGAGTAAACTGGTGGTCCTGCAACGCTGGGGCAGCAGCTGTGTTGCATAAAAGGCTCAGTTTAGGCCGTGCTGGATTTGTGCAGCTGGTCTCCCAGTGGCGTGTGGATGCATCTACAACATGTTGTTAATATATCATAGCAGAGAGTTAATCTTTAATTCTGTTAGCATTCTCGTGCCCACCCAATCTCCCATGCTTTGTATCACTTACGGAAACCATTCTCTATAGAAGTTTGTATCTGAATTGGCTGATGGGTTATTAGCCATAAGTTTTGATCAGAGTTAGCATGATTTCTCAGGTGCTACAACTGCCGCTGCGTGGTGGTGTAGACATTTTGGCAATCTGTAATGTTGCAGTATGGTGGCTGTCACTAGAGTGATGCCAACTTGAGGAGGAAGTTTCTGGGTCGCATCAAAAAGGGCATCGGCAGCAGAGAGAAAGAAGTCATTATCCCGCTCTACTCAGCACTTGTCAGGCCACACCGGGAGTGCTGTGTGCAGTTCTGGTCCCTGCTGTACAAAAAGGATGTGGACAGGCTGGAAGGGGTCCAGAGAAGGGCCACCAAGATGATCGGAAGACAGGGAAGCCTGCCATATGAGAATAGGCTGGGAGAGCTGGGTTTGTTCAGCCTCGAGAAAAGGAGGCTCAGAGGGGATCTCATCACCATGTACCAGTACTTAAGGGGCAGCTACAAAGAAGATGGAGACTCCCTTTTTACACGGAGTCACATGGAGAGGACAAGGGGGAATGGACACAAATTGCTCTTGGGGAGATTCCAATTGGACACCAGAGGGAAATTTTTCACACTGAGGACAGTCACCGTTGGAATAATCTCCCCAGGGAAGGGGTTGACTCGGCCACGTTGGACACCTTCAAGAGTCATCTGGACAGGGTGCTGGGCCATCTTGTCTAGACTGTGCTCTTCTTAGAAAGGTTGGACTAGATGATCCCTGAGGTCCCTTCCAACCTGTGATTCTGTGATTCTGTAATTTGAAAGGAGGGAATTAACGTTAATGAAGATACCAGTCACTGGCAGACATTGACAGAACCACAACCCAGGCTCTGAGCCTCCTTCTTGTGTCTCATCTCTGAGCTCTCAGGTGTATCATCTATAATCATTAATTATATAAATTAATAAAAAAAACCAAAACAACAAAACCCACAACACTGTTGAGTAGCACTTTATTAGAACATTTTATTTTCAAGACTCTTTGATATACTCATTTTGTCCTAAATCCCTGTGTGTGTATTATCATTTACTACTAATTCCCATTATGTCTCAGAAATTGAAAATTTTGGGTTTTTTTCCTAGGGCAGAAATCTAACAACAGGAGAGCTTGGATTCTTCCCAAGTGATGCAGTAAAGCCTAGCCCATGTGTAAGTACAATTGTTTAATTCTGTTTGTCATCTAACAGAAAAACTGCCTACTTCATACCAATGCTTTATTAATCTTACCTTATAAAAATTGTATTGTTTCTAGTTCCTTAGTGTTTTCATGGTATGTTCAATATTGCTTAAAATATAGCATTCTAACACTTTTGGTAATCGGATGTAAATAGGACATGTCAAGAAAACATGTTTGAGAAGCAGATTTAACTTTTGAGAATATTAATAAATTGAACTGTCTAAAGAGTTTCCAGAGTGTAGAACAAACACGTTTTACATCAAAGAGCGCCTTCTTCCTTCCCCAGCAGTAAGGTGGGAATGCTGTGGTCCTAATCTATTCCCTAGTCACTTTGGGTTAGAGAGAGGGATTACACCATAAGTAGTGAGTTTAAAAATGCGTAAAACTAATATAAAACTTTGAATTCAGACTGCTTGATAAATTTTCTCCCTCTGTAGGTTCTTACCTGCCTTTATTTCATACAAGGATGTTCTCAATCTAGAAAAGTTCATGATAACTATAAGAAAAATTATTTTATAATATGTACTCAAGAGTTTTATATACAGATGTGATGATACATTAATATACTGTATACTTGCTCCTTCATTCTCTGTTCTCTATAACACTGTGCATCAGATTACTATATGTCCCTTTGTTGAGATTAATTCATATAAATCCATAAAACCAGTGATGAATCATATTCCTTACTTCGCTTTAAGACAGCTTTAACTTCTTTTAACTTGGTTTACAACAGTTTGGCTTATTAATAGAATTGCTTTTCATTACAGCAGTCAAGATACGCCACTTCAATGGTTTATAAGTAGGTGGAATCAGCTGTTAGTGGCTGCATTTTGACATGCCTTTAAGGCTTATGTTGTGCCTTAGTTTCTAAAAGAAATATACATGTGATCCTAAAGAATATAAATACATTAGTATATCCCGAGGCATCTTTAGTACCCTATATTTTCAGAATTTTGTTTGATGCACAGAGTATTTGTAGGTACAAGGTATGTTAATGGGGTGAGACAACAGATCTGGAATAAAGAAGAAAATGTATTGTGAACTTAGCTTTCCTCCCTCCACCCCGTGCTTATTGTAGAAGTTGTGGATTCCCATGCCATGGCGTCACTCTCCTGGACACTGGCAGTACCTGCTGTGTGTTGGCGTTAGGTTCTTGGAGCCACCCACTCCGTCATTGTACAGCATCATTGGCAGCACCTGTAGCAACATTTTAGGAACCACCACTGTACTTCAAAGCAGGGGAAGCGGGGTGTCCGGAGTTAGGAAAAACACTACCGGGGTGTTGTGAAGATTGCTTTCTAGTGATAAAGCTTTCTGCTAAATTTAGAAATACACTATCTAGAGGAGTGCTGGAAAAAAAATAGTTTTACAGAATTAATAAATATTATTCACGGAATGTTACCAACCGGTGTCACGATCAGAACAAAAAGATGAATCGATGCTTTACCACTGTTAACTTGGAAGGATGAAATATAAACATCTTATTATGATAAGTGATGCAGTAAAGACACTGAAACATCAATCAGGTTTTAAACATGCTATAACTTTTACTGTTATTATTAAGTCTAACAGTCTTTACAACCAGCTGATATAAAAATGCCCAGAAACAGTATAAAATACGTACATAAAAGACTTCAGGAATGAATATTGAATGAAAAACTGCTGAGCTCCAGAATCTATATTCCAGACTTTTCACAGATGTACCTATAAACAATTTTTTCCTCTTTGCAATAAGTAGTATATGTCAGCAGACATTTTCTGCACCATATGAATAATAGCTGGTTCTTCCTCGCTTTCTTCCAGTTTTCTCATTTCTATAGAAGCATTGGATACATAGCACAGTATGAGCCAAGAGCTTCTAGAATAACATTTGATTTTACTGCATTTCGTGACAATGGACAACACTTGTTATATATCTGTCCATTCAAAATTAATGAAAAGGACTACTTGTCTATTGTTTAACCGCTCTTGAAGGATGGACTTAAACTATCTTTGAATTTTAATATCCATTCCAACATAGTAGGACTACTTGATGCATTAAGATTTTTTTTTAACTATTCTTTCTTCTCCTGCTGCTGATATAATGCATGTTATTTAATTAGTCCTATGGGGGATAATACAAATCATTAAAGGTGCAATTCTTCTGTAGATGAAATGTATTATTGAAGTATCTCGCAGCATGTAAAGACTCTGTAAGTGCCTAGTTGGCCTTGAAATGTCTCATTTGGTTGCTTCAGTAAAACATTTCTCTTAGAAATTCTTTGTCATCGTATTAATAATCTGTTAACTTCTTTCCAAGTCTCACCGTTAGAAGCAGAGGTGCCTGAGTAACGCCATCAGTAGCGGTAGGCATGGGAAGTGCCACTGCTGCTGCCGGCAGCAGTGCCTGGCTGCGTGAGGCCCCTACGCTTCAAGAGAGTTTGCATGCCACCAGCACTACAAAGGCTGCTGTTTGAGGGCCCTTTGGCTACACTGTTTGGGAGCAATGCGTGTTTCCTTTTCCCCTCTCAGGAACTAGACTAACTTAATGACCCTTTAACACCTGGATAGATTTACTGTTTTGCAAGCTGAACATGTGATGCTGGTTTTATCACAGAGAACTTAATGTGTTCCATACTAGTCTCTGCTTTGTTATTTAGAAAAATGTAAGTTTTGGGCTGTCCTGAAAATTCAGAATTTTATCATAAAAGTCTTGGGTTGAGAGACACTTGAGTAAGGGGTTATGTATTTTGTTTGAGTGACCATTATGTCAAAGGCAGTAAGCAGAACTTTGTGAACTCTGCAAATTTTGGTTCATGGAAATGAATCTTAACAGTGCAGGGATGGAAGTTACATCATAATTAAATTTAAAGTTACCCAAACCCCCATTCTATCACAAAAACTTGAGCAGTTACGTTTACTTCTGTGGAGAAAGAGACGTTAGGATACTAATTTAATTCCTAATCTAAGTTTTTTGAAAACTTTCTCGATAAAATTGTTCTGAAGTTATCTAAGAAAATACCTAGCCAGTGTTTTAAGTGAAGTGTTTGGAGTAAATGCATTATATAGCTCTAGTATTGATGCTTGTAGGCATGAAGATGAGAGCCTTAAAATGGTGAAATTGTAACTTGTTTCAATAGTTTAGTAATTTTACAATCCAGTAACTGTGCTTTTTTGAGTAGGTTGCAAGATAATGTTACCAACACAAGCAGTTGTAAATATATTCCTCTGTAGGAATATTCCCTCAACTCATACTGTTAGCTGTCATCTAGTTTACAATATCCAGGTTCAATAATCACTTTTTAGCTTCCTATTCTGCTTTTTTCCATTCAAAAGCTACCAGTTACTACGTCAGCAATACTGCTAGAATATACCATAGCATTTTGGACAGGTTAACACAAAAATTTTCCCTTACTTGATAACTGCAGAATACTGTGATTAAATATGCAGGGAGGTGGGTTTTTTGTGTTGGATTTTTTTTCTTTTTCTTTTTTTTTCTGTTTTGCTTTTTGGGGGCTTTTTTTGTCCCATCACTAGAGTTTGATACCTGAGATCAAATTAGTGGGAGTTGTAATTGATTTCAATTTCAATTATTTTAAGTTCGTAGGCCTGTAAAATAATATCTTCCTGAGCTGGGAGTCTCTGTTGAAGACTTTCCATATATTCTAGATAAAAAAAATATGAGAAGAATGTTATTGCCATTTTTTCCCCTATTAGGTTCCAGAAAATAATAAAACATTCTTTGGTTTTAATGGAAGAAAAAAAAAGAAATCTGTTGCTTTTCTAAGAATATATGAAATTAGGTTGTAAGTCTGCAAGATGTATGCTAAGCTGCCGCTGGAATCAGTTTTTCAGCACTTTGCAAGTTTCATGTGTTGTTTTAGAAGAGTTGGGTAATACCAAAGTATCACACACCAGTGAGATATGGTCAAGATGAAGTGCTGATTTTCATGGGGATTGCTGTACTCTGCCTCTTGTGCATGTGTAATCGTTATATGTTTATGTGTACATATAATATCCATTTTCAAAATGATTGTAGTTTGCTTAATTTTTTAAGTTGAGTTTGAGAATCAAATTCCATGCTTATTAAAATCCAGTACAAGAGTTAACCAAGTCAAATACAAAGGTATGAATGATGTCATATGATACGATCTATGGATTATGCTCAACTCTCTCAGATTATATACTATATTTCCTAGTAGACAGTCTTTCTAAGGCCATACATGAAGTGAATTTTATATGTTACTGCAAATTTGTTGCACATTTTAATACTTTTCAACAATATGTAGCATTGGGCTGTTTTCTGTATGAATATTTTTCTGACAGTGCCTACACTCAACTTGTAACAGTTCTAATAAGTAAAAAAATTTGTCACAGCAACAGAAAATTAAAATATTCTGTACTACTTTCAGGAAGTAGTATTCAGGAAGGAATATTTGTCCTTTATTATAACTTCCTTCAGAAGAAAATAGACTTGCAGACTCACTAGATCGTCTGTTTCTTTCAACTTGTTTCATCTGGATATGGACAATTAGATCAATGCTATCAATGCTATCTCATTTGTGTTTATTAGAAAAAAGTCTTGATCCTCATTCTCTTGTATTGTTTCATGTCCTAGGTTCCTAAACCAGTAGACTACTCTTCACAACTGTGGTGAGTCCCTGTCTAGTCTTACAAGAATCTCTTTGAAAGGAGCAGTCATGGAAAGACAACTGTTTATTACAATTTAATTTATATTAGTTTAACCTTTCTAGGCTTCTGAAGAAGGCATTGTGTAATGGTTTGGGAAAGCAACACCGTGCATTGCCTAAAAGCATTTTTGATGTAATAAAGTGCTTAATGATTTTGTCATTTTGTTTACAAGTCTGTAGCTGTGCAGCCTTAGTCTGAAACAGAATAATAAGAGATGAGTATAATATTAAGTGTGCAAGTAGATCTTACATATTAAGTGAATAAAGAGAAGAAATAATGTTAGATATATCTTGTCGAATAATTCTGCATTTCCTTAAAAAAAAAAAAAAAAAAAAAGAGGGACTGTAGAGATATAAAAGGACAATGTATCAAAACTACAACCACTGCTGGTCTGGGGCTTATGTAGTGTGTGAACTCCTTACTGGAATTCAGCTCGCTTCTAGAGAAGACATGGTGATTCTGGAGAACAGAATAAGCATCACTTGCATCCTTTCACTGTTTTTATGCTTTGTCATTTAGACGTGAGTTCTGATTTCCTCTAGTTTGCCAAAAGTGAAATCGGAAGCAGATCTAAAGAAATACTGATTTTTTCATCACAAGCCAAATAGAATGTTTAATATTTAAAGTTGGTATTTAAAATTAAATTCTAACATTTGCTGTATTTATAATTTTGTTAAAAGAAAGCATATCATTGGGGTCAGTCTTCTAAGGATTTTTAATACTTAACTGAAAAATTACTTTAGGATGAAACTTGCTGTAAAAAGTAATGTATTTTGTGAATAAACTTCAAAAAGCATGTTCCCCGGTCTGTTTCATAAAATAAGTATTTTTTATTTAAAGCTCCCTTCTAATTGGCATTGATGTAGTAGTAGGAAATTTTACATAGTAGACATCTGTGATGTTGACTGTCTTTAGACTACGTTCTAAAATGGTAAAATAAGCATAATTTCCCTGGGAGCTAGGTCACGTTCCTCAATTAGCAGTTTAACCTCTAGTTTTGCAAATAAATGTCTGCTGACAGCCCCTCATGAAGTCCCACCCAAACCAGCAAGGCAGAGCAAGGGCAAAAATCTGCTTATGCAGTCAGGCTGCAGAATTAGTAACTTATTTGTCTTAGCTTTCAACTCTTAGCATCAGCACTTTCAAATTTGAACATATTAGACTGATTTATTTTTTTTAAAGCCTTTAGAGGTTATGATAAATTATGAAACCAAATAAAACGGTGTGTTTGTATAAATACCAAATTTTTATATAGGTCTTTTTTTGACCTAATCTACTACCAGTGGCTGATTCTCTACTCTGTTAATATAAATCCCACTAGAACTCAGGCAGGTTCAAAGGTTCTGGACTACTGTTTTATTGTTTCACTTGCAACACATGATTCAGAAAAACATCTGGTTTTATGGGCTATTCAAGCCAGTAGTCATTCAGCTAATGCTCAGGCTCAAGTACTTTCCTTAATAGGCATTGTATTTTTAGGTCTCCATCATATGCAGAATATTGGGACTCTGCACTGCATATTCAATAGACCTTTTTCGTAGCTTTGAAAAAATCATAGGCAATTTTTGTTGTTCTCTGTTACAGGTTTGCAGGAGCAATGGAAAGATTGCAAGCAGAAAGTGAACTCATTAACAGAGTGAATAGCACTTACCTGGTGCGGCACAGGACCAAAGAGTCAGGGGAATATGCGATTAGTATTAAGTAAGTGGAATAAAATCTCCTACAGAAAGTTTTCCTGTTCTCACTTACGTTTAGATAATACTTGAAATAATAAAGGAAAATAAAAACCTCTTTCAGTTTATGTAATCATACACAGCCTTTAAGAGAGTCAATACAGGAAAACTGAAGTAACTGACAAAATACCCAGGACTTATAGTAGGCAGGTAGCAATGGTTCTATAATGCTGGTGTAGCAAACAGGTCTGCAAAAATGATGGTCTCGTGTACTGGATAAGAGTAAGCAAGTGTTTGGAGTGTAATGTCATCTGCTTCTCTGAAGTGAGTAAGAATGTTTCATGGACTTAGGTGAGAACTGAAGTCCTTTGCATCTCAGACATTTCAGTAAAATGTGGGTTCATAAATTCTGTGGATGCAAATTATTGTGAGGGTCTTGTTTGCTTTCATGTTGTTAATTAACATGGATATAAAAGTAACAAATATATGGGAATTCCCAGTTAGAATGAGCAGTTGTGACTTTTTTTCTGAATACGGATTACCTCTTCAACTGTACTTTAATAAATATATTTGGTTAATTAGACGTCAACTTTGTTTTGGCACAGATATACATTTTGTCTTAGGAATTTGTTTGTGTGGTGTTATTTGGGCATGCCCTCAGGTAATTATTGATAGTGTCTGATTAAAAACACATTTATATTCATAAGTTACTCATTGCCCACAGGTACAATAACGAAGTGAAACACATCAAGATTCTAACAAGAGATGGCTTTTTCCACATTGCAGAAAATAGAAAATTTAAAAATTTAATGGTAAGCATTGATTAGGTTTTTAACAACGTGTGATTTTTCTATGTAGCTGTTGCTGTTAGTGAGAGCTACTTTGGTTTGTGAAATTACAGAAGGCTGTGAGAGTGAGAGATTTGAATTGTGTCCTGATAATAGGATAATTTTTTATATTAATGGTTTATTCTCTCAGTGATGGTTGTATGTGCTTAAAACTGCATATTTATATCTGGGACTGGACTGTGTCCCTTGCAGTGTTGTGGAAGACAGGAGGAGTTTCAGTCCCATGCATCAGCCCACTGTGGAGTTAGGCTGAATCTTGAAAGGAGAATTTGAATGTCTTAGGAAATTTTTCTCTGTAGTGACCCCTAAAAGTAGCTAGGTGAAGGTTCCTTCCCAGTCCAGCACATGTACATGTGCACTGCTGAGCAGAATGATGCCTATTGATGTCTAAGTTCAGAGGGATAAGGATAAAAGGTGCAGCTGTGTCAGAGAGCCCAGAAGAACCTGGGAGAGGCTGGTCTTCCTGGTCCTGGTGCACCACGCAAAGAAGTGCAGCTAGAGAAGGGGGCTGTCTAAGCTGCTAATAGCTCAGAAATCCTCGTTGGAATAATAATCATCTGGAGTAAATATTGACTAGTCTAAAAGCAACTGTGTGGCTGCTTCGAACTTGCACTCTGTGGCAGCAAACCACTCACTGGCAAACTATAGTAATAATATATAAAACATAGGTGCCCTCATTAACTTTCACTATGTTTCAACTATAGGCATAATTCACCCCCGGAAATAAGAGTTTGGTGTTAGAACTGCCCAGATCAGCAAGTTTTCAATGTTATGCCAGAGTCATCTTGTACTGGGAAGAAATTCCTTTTTTTGAACTTTAATTTGAAAGAGTTTTTTGACAGCTCATTCTGCTCAGACAAGACTCATAAATACAAGGTGTCTGAATAAATTACCTTAGTGCATTTGTAAAATTTTACTGCTTAAGCATTTTCTGATGCATTGTTAAAGGAAGCTTGTTCAATATATTATATTTAGTGCAATCAATTGGATTAAAACTTATGCTGCAGCCTTCCTCGGTGCATATCCAAGCACTCTAAAACGATAAATAAAAATGAAGAACAATGCAAAGCAAGAGTAGGGAGAGAAGCTTTAAAACCAGGAAGTCTTAGAAATTATTTTAATGTAACCACTGATACTCTGTAAAGCAAGAGCACTCTACAGGTGGTAAAAATCAAGCAGAAATCTATGCTTTGCCTGACCCTAATTGAAATAAGTGCTCATTAGAATGGGAAGAACATAAGTTTCCTGATGAAGTATGCACCAATCTGTTTCTGCACCCTAATGTCTTCCTTTGACACTTAAAAACCAGTGAAGTGTTTAGTGCTAGGGCTGGGGATCCTGAGATCTTATCATTGGTAGCAACGAAGATCGTGGCATTCCTCCAGTACGCGAAGGAGGTGGCTACTGTGTCTGTGAGCACTACAAATGATTCACTGGAAACCGATGAGAACATGAGTGCTCCCAGGACCTTGACAGAGTGTGAGCTGGAGTTGCATGCTGCCAGATATCTTCTTACGGCAGTGATGCAGCTGAATGCACAGATGCAGAAAGCTGAATGATCAGAGATGTAAGTACAGGGGACAAACTTGGATAAAGAAGAAGCAAAAATAATACGTACTGTATCAAAGAATTGAGAGGACAAAAGACATTTCTAGTGTAAAGGCCTCGTGACTATCAATTTAGCCTTGCTGACATTCTGTTAGGAGGAAGTCATGGCAGTTTTTGGGGTATTACGAAGTCTGCCCTTGAGAGCTAAATAGACGTGACAGTGTAAGCACTGTTTGCATGTGCTGTGGAACAACTGCTTTGTTCTGGGTAGATGCAAGAGAAAAAGTAAGTGCCTGGAAGAAGAGAGGAACAAAAGTAGTCTGAGTGGAACTGGGAGCAGAAGAGAGACAAAGCCAGCAGCCATGGAAACATGAAGTAGTGATCTGCAATGACACAGTGTACTTTGGAGGTAACAAAAGTAGGACAGCTCTCGTACATGGTTTTCACAGTATATCTGAAAAACTTTCACAAGAGTAATTAAAATATGCTGAGTGTACAGCAGGCCAAGGTGCAGTGAAGGGTCAGCTCTGCTGCTGATGTGAATCATGATAATGTGACAGAGTCCTGAGGAGCCCCATCCATGCTGGCAGGGGCTACTTACCTTATCTGTTTGTAAGCTTGCTACTGTGATTTGTGCAATGAATGTTTTAGAGGCCGGTTGTCTGTGGACTATTTTCACGGAAGAATGGTATTAAAAACTAAGCTTCTAAAAGCAATTGAATCTTTCTGACTCAAAGTAAACTTTTTCTCAGTTTGCAACCATTTTACTTATTTTGCCAACAAATAAAATCTGCCCAGCTGGAATTCTTACTGTCTTTACCAAACAGCATAATTCTTACAGACTTATGTGATTCCAAAAGGCAACAAAAGTTTCGTGCTAATTATTTTTGCATTTATCGAGAAATTCTACTGAATGCTCTTTACTTACAAATTACCCTCTCTGTAGCCTTGGTAATTGGAATGTCTGGGTGCTCGGTGAGGATATGTGGCACAAAATTTGGTTGCTGACATCGTAGCTTGCATGCTATGCTGATACCAGACAGCAAAGCCCAAACAGTTCTTATTCTCCTGGCCTTTCTGCTTACTTGGAGTGCCTGGCAGGTCTGTCATTATGAACTATTAAAAGCAGGTGTAGATTATACTTAGCTTTGGACTCTGCTGTAGAAGCAGTTTCAGAGACATGCAACAGCCTGCAGTGTGGGGAAGTGAAGTGCTCCAGAGTTCAGTTCTTCAGACTGTTTTCATGAACTTAAGGTTTATGCACTAGATCTTGGACTAAATAATGTGAGTCATTTTGATTGGCTGGAATTAATATATCACTGATGTAGGCTATTGTAGGCTAATAATTTTGTTAAATTTCTTTTTAACTAGAAGGAAATGGGTTTGTTCAGCCTGGAGAAGAGAAGGCAGAGGGGGATCTCATCAGTGCTTATCAGTATCTGAAGGGCGGGTGTCAGGAGGATGGGACTGGGCTCTTCTCAGCGGTGCCCGACGACAGGACAAGGGGCAACGGGCACAAGCTGGAACACGGGAAGTTCCACTGAAATCTGAGGCAAAACCCCTTTGCTGTGCGGGTGCCAGAGCAGCGGCCCAGGCTGCCCAGAGAGGCTGTGGAGTCTCCTTCCCTGGAGCCATTCCCACCCCGCCTGGACGCGGTCCTGTGCCCCTGCTCTGGGGGTGCTGCTCACGCAGGGGCTGGACGGGGGCAGCTCCGGAGGGCCCTGCCAGCCCCCGCCGCGCTGGGACTGTACTCTGTGAAATGATTGAACACAGTACTATTTCCTTATTTTGACCTAAGCTTGGCTTGGTCAACTTTGATTTTGGTAATCTACATGTAAGTAAGTAGAATGGAATGACTGAGTTTTATTTACAGTAAATATATTGCTTTGCACCTGCATTTCTGAAGAGTGAAATCCCACAGTTGAAGTATCATTAAATGAAATAAATTTGCTTTGAATTGTCTGGTCACTTTAAACCTTATTCTAGGCTCTGTGTATAAACTATGAGATATTGACATTATTAGGCCTAATTCAAATGTAAGACAATGGCAGGGGTTGAAGGTGGCAAAGGAATAACATCAGCTGTCAGTATTTTGATGGGTGTTGCTTTCTTTAGAATAGAAACTAAAGTAACTTATCTCCATGGTTAAATAAATTATTTGAGCTAGTTTTTATTATTTTCATATATATATGTATGTATGTGTGCATACATATATAAGTTGTGCATATATATAAAATTTGTCTGTGCATATGTATGTTTATATATATGCACACATATAAACACACACAGAGACAAATTTTTGGATTGGGCTCAAGGAGAATGTGAGATGCTGGATTTTTCAGTGTGCACTATCTGGGGGCGGGGGGGTGGAACCAGACAAAAAAATCCCCCAAACCACTCATTTTAATGGCAGAGCCTTGAAAGTTTTACATGGTCCGTGTATCTGCTCATTAAGCTGCTGTTGACTTATGTGCTTATATGCAAGCCTTATGCTTTATTTTGGATCTGTGTACTTACAAAAGCATTTGTGGATAAACATCACTATCATTGCAAAAGAAATTTGAGAAAACAGACAGTTGCCATTGTATATACTTAACAAGCAGTTGACCTTGCCTTCTGCCTGACTTCCCTGACTTCAGAAAAGCAAATACACGCTCAGCCCGGCTCTAAAGGAGCAATGAAACTCTGACAATAAGGTTTTACTAAAAAAAAACCCAACCCCAACAAAAACCCGTTAAATGGCAGTGTAAAAGCAGTCAATATTTAGGATACTTGATTTTGTTAAATAAACATGTACTGTGGGATATTGTATTATAAAATAAGGTTATTTGTATGATAAAACTGTTGTTGACTGTACACCAGAATGTTGAAAAGGATGTTATTTCAATTTCCAATGACATTTTTTTATTTGATTGATGATTGATTTGATTGATGATATTTTTTATTTCTGAAAGGAACTCATAGAATACTATAAGCACCACTCTCTCAAAGAAGGCTTTCGAAGTTTGGATACTACTCTTCAATTCCCATACAAAGAATCTGAAAACTCAGTGGGACAAAGAAGTAACAGAACAGGTGGCAGCTGTGAGTATTATAAATTGTTGTATATTATTTTCTGTCATAAAAATATTAAAAGGACAAGGTACTTGGAGCATCATCATTTTCCATTTTTGACATATAACCAATTAATATGGTAAAGCTTTTAGCTAGGATTTTTTGAAGCTAAGCAGATCCAGATCTGCCAGGAGGTTTATAAACATGTCTAGCAAGTTTGTCTTGCTGCCAAACTTAAAATCTCACTGATATTCAAAAATCTATTAGGCGTGCTGGTGAGAGATTAAATTGCATCCTGCCTAGTTTTTTCAGACATTTGCATACATGCAGATACAAGCGTTAATAATATCTGTGACAATTTCTAACCCTTAAAAAGGGATTTAAATAAATCAGTCTTGTAGTGTAGCCATATGAAGTAGCATCTCAGTAATGCCAAATAAATTTCTCAAAAACCTATTGGATTTACTGTATCATAATTATTTTTATGCCTGCCTTTTAACCTTAAATGTTTATTAGAGGCCTGTAAGCTTCTGAAAGTTAATGCAATACTGTACAATGTAAATAGCAGTTAAAAAGTTTTGAAGTTTATTTCTAAACTGAGAAGATTTACAACGCATGTGGTATCCCTTATTTAACCTATTACAACTTAAGTGGAAGTTAGCATGAATTTTAGGACATGTACAGGTTCAATGTTAATGATAAAAACTACCACATGGCTGGCCTCTGGGAAGTATATAATGTTTCTGTCAAAGAGCAAATATTAGACTTGCAGTTCTGCAGACAATGGCTGTATCTTTGTACTGCAACAGATAATAAGAGGAATATAAAAATAGATGGGGATGTTAACGATATGAAGACTGCTGTGAAAGACCATAGAGTCCAGTCTAGTCTTTGTGATGACGGAGCTGGCTGTGTTACTTTCATTGCTGTGTTTGTGAGCTTTTGTTTACTTGCTTGCCTCTGTTCCATAACATGTCTATAACTTTGGAGACTTTCTTCCTCTCCTAATTAAAGTGAAGTTAATTTAGGACAGATGATTGTAAGAAACCAGTGTGTGTCTGCATTTCATTTACTTTGTCTCTATCTCCCAATTCCTCTTTACTCCGTCCATTTCTGTTTTCTTTCACTGCTTTCCAGGACTTCTGCCAGGTGTCTCCCTGCTATGCTGTATCTCAATGCATCTCCATTCTCAACGAATTTATCTGTCCCGTCCTTTCCTCTCCTGTTAGCTTGCGATCTCCCTTTTCTTCACTCTTCCTCTTGTCATCTCTCGTGCTTTCCCCATCCCTTGAATCCTCACAGCGTTGAGGCTTTAATTGTTGAGAGGATGTGTCTGCTTAATTTACTTTGCATTTGTTTTGGTTATTACTGACTGTGAGAAGAACCAATTTGTGTTCTTTCCTTTCTTAGGCCAGTTGGAATGTATCTATACTGTTCACCAACCTATTAGTCTGTAAGAGCATTAGTCCAATCGTTTCATGCTCTTCAGGATACAAGACTTGTGGTACATCCTCATTATCTTCAGTCCGCACATAAAAGAAAACATCTCCTTTAACAAGATCTTTTAGGCAGTATATGGAAGAGCAAGAGAGATGAGTGTGGGATGCTCTCATTTTAGTCAAGGGGATGCGAAAGTGCATCTCTGCTACATTAAATATCAGGCATTTAATGTTACAGACTATGCTGGTGGGAACTGGCAGGTTTTGTCTTAGATCAAAAAAAGGATCTTTTTTTGATCCTTTTGTCTTAGGATCAAAAAACCCTCTCAATTCTCAGACTCCTTATATCTAATAGATTTCCACAATTCTGCTAGCCTACCTAGATTGACTCTGGATGCCTGTAATTTAATGGATTTGACAGTTTTCTTTTAAAGTGTTAGTATGTCTCCATGAGTGTGGATTTTTTTTTAAGCAAAATTTCCATGATTAACAGCCCATCATTGAGTCACACTGCTCACTTTTAAAGCTATCTTGTTAGTTTTTACCAAGTCGATGTTAGAATAACTATATATTTAGGCTGTGTCAACCCTGTTGGGCTGAATTTGGAAAGAAGTTGGTAAACTTCAGGCTGCAGTTTTGTTGAGTACAAGAAGCAAATAAATTATGGGGCAGCGGCTGGACATTGAGTTTACTTCATAGCCCTCAGTGAGAACCGCCACACAGCTGATTTTTGACCTCTTCCCACTTAATCTGAGTGTAAGAAAAACAGTTGTTGAAAGGAAGCCAGACAAGTGAGCTGAAGAGAGGGAGGGGCACTTTCCCATTTTTTTTTCAGTTGTGCAACTACGCACTGTCGCATTCACCATACCTTAACAAGCACAGGGCTGAAGCTAGTGAATGCGGTGGGCTTCGGCAGTTTGAAGCTGATTTAAGGTTTTGGGTTTCAACTCAGTATTTTCCACTACACTATTGACAGGACTGTACCTGGATTTTCTGATGAGTTTATCTTTTGAAAAAATCAGCTTCTTATTCAAAACATTTGGTCTTTAGCATGTGTAATTGACAGAAGAAGTGAGAAAAGCATTTCTAAAAACATGAGTTGAACCAGTGTAGACTTCAACAGAGTTGTATCATTTTCTGCTGTCAAAGTCTTTGAGCTGCTGTGACACTGAACGGCAATACCAAATTAACTTCACTTTCTGCAACAACAGGAGAAAGGTTTATATTAATTTTTTGTAATTGCCATGTTTTCATTTACCCATTGAAGGAAAGAAAATCAAGTGGCATTTCAGTTTACTTGTAATTTCGGACATGAATCATAATAAATCACCTTGTAACTTCTTAAATTTTCAGGGAATTTGATTCTCCCTTCAGCATCTACTAGATTTTTAGAACAAAAATCTTCGTTTTATGGAGATAGTTAATTAGGCCTCCCACTTTAATTAGAACTTTGGTTTTTAGTCTCCTGGTCTTGCAGAAGTCACCCACTCTGTTCTGATATTTATTGTACGCTTCCAATGTGGTTGTAAAAGCTGTCAGACATTTACTTTTCTCAGTATAGAAATTCAAGTTAATTAGCAAGATTTTTTGGGGAAATGGTACATTCTTTCTTCTTAATTTTTCAGTCCTAGGCTTTTCTAGACATAGTATGATCAAATTTTGGTTTGCTACACAGCAAAATACTAATTCTTACATTAGATTAGAGGGGTGATCGACCATTTAATGAAATAAAGGCAAAAATGGAAGAAAAGTTGACATTCTTCTACAGAATAAGTTTTGGCACTTTATTGCAGTCTGCTGATGCAGAGCACAATCATATTGAGAAATCTGAGTCTTCATGAAATTTAGATTTTTATGTAACCTAAATCATGAAGCCAAATACTATTTGACTGTTTTTCATTACCTGTAGGCTAGGAGTAGGTACATTAACTAGTTATATCACATCATTCTACTGCTAAATGCATTAACTGTGTAAAAGTATCTGTTTATAAAGTAAAATAAAACAAGTGTGACCCCAACCCTTAAGGAAACAAAAGAACCCAGCCTTTCTCCTTAAAAAACAACACCAAAAACAGTTATCAGGGATGTTTAAAAATAGACTAGTTATCTGTAGAAATCTAGTAGGATTTCCTGGCCCACGTAGGTTTAGTTGTCCAGAATGTCACCTGTGAAACCAAACTTCCAGTTATATTGGACAGAAAAATTTTCAAAAAATTAAGGTAAGGTGTGGACAGGAAGGGACCAGCCACCCCCTATACAGCACCTAACCTATCTTTACACCTGCACGCTACTTCTGCACACTATCATTATACTTCTGTAGAAATAAAGGCAGTTATGTGTCTCTAAGAACGGGCACCCTACTTCAGTCAGGTTGCCCTTTCGGCTTGTGTAGCATATTTCCACTCAGAGCTGTCACCTGGGGTTACTAGCTCCAGTATAAAGGAGTTCCTTAGGTAACCTCGTGCATCCTCAGGTAATCCCTTTAGTGTTAGAGGTGGAGAAGGGATCATCACTCTGAAGGATCAGAAGGGAGTTTCTAGTGTGCAAGAGGCCCTGGAGTATGTTTCTTTTGTATTACTTTGAGATACGAACCTAAACTGCTGTTGGTTTATGTTGGGGTTTTTTTTTAAACAAATAACCCATAGTTTATAAAAGTTAAAATACAGTATCAGTCTGTTTATTTTATTTATGCTGGTAGTTTCATTGTCTCAAATGTATCTATACTCATCCAGGTAAGCTGCACGAAACTGTATCATTACTTCCACCGTGGATTCTTTGTTAATCCCTTGCATAAAACGGTTATTTGCAGGAATGACAACTAGAACTGTTTTGAAGCAAAATGATTTTTTTCATGTGTAGTCACAAGAATAAATTCAGGGAACCAGCTTAATGTGATAAATATAGCCCTGCTACATTTTTAAGGAACACTTGGTCAGTAATTATAGATATTGTTAGGCATAATTTGGAGGCTACATGATCATTTATCCAGTCGAGGATGGACTTCCCGTTCCAAATCACATCTGGGAGGAAAGGTCCCAACTTTATTAGATTTTTGTACACTGCCTATCTTTGTTGCCTCTTCAAAAGAGGGACAAAATGTGAGAACACGTCAACAAACTGTGGTTCCATTTGAAGTGATTTTAGTTCATTTCATCTAATTTAGTATTTAAAAATATGTTGACCCTAGGTTTGTTGGCAATAGAGCAAGCGCACCTCTAACCTTTCACCTGAGGAAACTGTTACAGGCTCTAGGATGGTATGTTGGTTCTGCCTAGGCCAAACGTAGCTTTTTTTTTTGCTTGCTCAAGGGTTTTCTCTCAATTCAGGGAAAACTGCAAAGGAGAGCAATACTGGTTGGGCCTTAGAGGATGTGGTTTAGCTGTGGAATTCCTATTGACGTTAATGATTATCAGGGCAAAATGCATACTTTTTTCCACGCATATTATGAGACCCCAGTTTAACTGGTACTTAGACTATATTCCTAATTAAGGTTGTGTGACTAGTCTTCCTGGGCTCAAGAGGAATTCTTATGTATGCATGAATTCCTGCTTTTGTACCGTTAAGAAGTGGGGCATACAAAATTAAAGAAGGAAAAAAAATTCTGTTAAATTCTGTGATTCTGTGAAATCTGAAAATATTTGCAAAAGTCTGCAGTTTTAATTTGCTTCTCTAAACCCTGAATGGATGTCTTCTTTCTACTTTACTCTTTGAAAAATGCAATTGTTAAAAATTAAATCATAGGTCCAAATTTTCTAGTTATTATAGTCAATTTCCTTCCAGACATCCTTAGTAGGGAACCGTAGTTTCCTTATTATCAATGAATTATATAGTTAAAAAGCTATTATTTAAATCTTGTGCCAATATTTCAATGTTCTTTTGCTTTTCTCTTTTTCTCTTTCTTTCTCTAAGCCCCTTCTTTGTTCTGTGGGTTTTCTTTTGTAACTCCTCCAGACTACAGCTTTGTTCCCCCTTCCTCCACTCCTTTCTGGTCAGGTACTGCTTTACTGCTTTTTTTATTTCCTCTAGATTTGCTTCTGTTGTTTCTGTATGCAGCAAGTGAGGGAAGGGACGAATCTAATACTTCAGTTCTTCTCTGACTCCAAGAATTGAGTTATTACATGTTATTCTTGGAGTGTAACAAAAATTAAACCCTTAAACTTTTGAAAAAGTGTATATTATAATAAGCAGTTTGAATAGGTGTTGCAAAGCTCAATAGTTGCAGCAGGTTCAATCAATAATCAATTGACCGTTAATTTGCTATGTAGTTGACATCTATGAGCTCTACTTATTTTAATGTATTTGCTCAAATGTACCTACCTGAAAATTTCACTGCTTGTAGATAATGTGTTCGTCCCATCCCTGCAGCAAACCATGTAGCAGCAGCATCTTAGAATACAGTAGCTTCTTTGTGGAAAATGCTTTCTTAAATTCTGCATTAACATTGTTAATTAATTTTACCCATCTGTTATCTAAGTGTTGTTTTCTTTATTCTCACTTAACCGTCTCTGGCTTTAATAAATGAAAACATTTTGAACTAAGAGACTGCATAAAAGTACTTAAAGTAGTATCAGCGGTAGTCTCAATTAGTGCAGACCTAGTCTTCAGAGCTGAACTGCACCACTGGACAATTCAAGGAGAATTTTGCTAGTAGGAAGGTAAATGCCTTGGAGGAGCGTATGGAAGGAGCTGCTGCTGTTGAGAATGCAGCATTCGCTCACACGACAGTGACACACCTCTGTGTACAGGGGGTGGAGGACTTGGCCTAGGTTGTGCAAGTCAGGACTGAGGCTGGCTTTTGCACGAGGGAAAGGGAGGTGTCTAGCATGTGTGAACGCGGATGTAGTCATAATCAAGATCTGACTAGATCTGAGTAGGCACTGTGTTTTACACCTGCCCACAGAGGTCATCCAAATTGCTTAGTGCTCTGAGATGGGTTCTTAAGGCTTTCCATAGTTTTCAGAGGGTAAAAGGAGGCAGCTCGATAGTAGAATGGCTAGTGTCCTTACTTGTGCTGAGAGTGTTTCCTATGAGCCCTCCCTTGATTCATGCCAGGGATTCCTATATTAATGTCCTATACTGCTCTTGAATGTTTTGCCCCTCAGTTGTTCACTGGTTTGGAATCTGTTTCTTCCATTTCTATCTCCTTACATATAGTTTGGGGGGGGGAGATACCTTTACTTCTGTTCAGTAGTCACAACACTGACTGAGAATCCAAGCTTTAAGGCACTCTTCCAGTTGACATTTGCTTATGTAAAGGGACGCATCTGTAGAAAAGATGAATAGAAAGCCATTCTGGTATAGCTGTTTACCCTGTGGTCATGACATTCAGCGGGAATGTCTGAAGCATTCACCTCATTTGAATTGGGGAACACAAAGGGGAGCTGTAGGTCAATGCTGTGAGCTTCTGTCCTGGGAGAGGATGGAAGGTGACCTCTTTCATTCAATGCACAGTGCTTGATCGTAAAGTCTGTTCTTACTGAAACTGGTATCTGTTCCATGAAAACAAAATTGTGAAGTGGCCTACAGTGATAGAACAGCAATCAAGACTCAGGGTTACTTTAAGCCTATCACACATTCCCATATATTCCTATCTACGGTTTCAAAAAATTATAATTACATTCCTTTTTTCTATGAAAAACTGCTGTGTCAGAAAATTCTTAAGTAACTGTAACAATAAGTAAGGATTCAATGTCTTGCATATCACAATATGCTGTGTAAAGTATTTCTTTATACAAATAAATATTTTAAAGTAAAATATTGATTAGTAATTCTTAATTTAAGCTTATCTGCCTGTTTGAATGGCTATTTCATATCCTGATAGATAGGCTATGTTACTTCATATGCTCTTGGTAAAACCATCTTTTTTAAAATAGCCAAAGAATTTGCTTACATTAAATGAACAAATACTTATTTCATGATATTACAAGTGTTTGTTTCAAAAGGATCTTCAGAGCTGGCTTAGTTCTGCTGATACTGAAGTTGGTAACATAGGAGAAGGGTTAAGCTGACTATTGAGCACTACTGGAGGTGCTGCCCATGCTTGTATGATAGAACTGAGGTTTGGTTAAACAGCTGTCGTGGCTCAGCCCCACTCAGCAACTCAGCTCGCTCACTCCCCCCACCCCTGTGGGATGGGGGAGAGAATCGGGAGAGCAAAAGCAATGAAACTGGTGGGTTAAGAACAGTTTAATAATTAAAATAAAATAGTAATGATAATAATGGAGATTATTATTAACAACAACAACAATAACAATAATAATAATAATAGAAAATAGCAAGGGAAAGAAATTAAGCCCGAAAAAGAAAAGGAAAAAAAAAACCCAAACCAACAAAAGAAAAAAAACCAAGCGGTGCAACCGCTCACCACCCGCCGACCGACGCTGTCGGTTCCTGAGCTGCAATTGCTGCCCGCCCCGGCCAACCCCCACAGTTAATATACTGGGCATGATGTCAATTGATATGGAATATCCCTGTGGCCAGTTTGAATCGGCTCCCTTGGCTGTGCCCCCTCCCCTCCCGGCTCCTTGTGCCCCCGGCAGAGCATGGGAGGCTGGAAAAGCCCTTGACTAGTTCAGCACTACCCAGCAACAACCAAAACATCAGTGTGTTATCGGCGTTATTCTCATACTAAGTCCAAAACACAGCACTGCACCAGCTACAGCAAAGAAAATGAACTCTATCCCAGCTAAAATCATGACAACAGTGCAAGTAAATGTGCATTGCTTCAAGGAACATGGAAACTAATACACAGGAGCAACCCTTAGGGGATATGGCTGCATAATTATGGGGGGCCATACCACAGGAGAGAGAAACAACTACTCACAGCTTTTATAATAGTACATTGCTTAAATTCCACACGGGTCACAGGCAGAAATGTGAGCTAGACCAGCCTGCTGTGATCACATGGAGTCTTTTTTGTTCGCACCCCAGTTCCTTCATCAGTGGCCCAAACTAATATTAAAATTCATTTGCAACACATCTATCTCTTGGTCAGTGAGAAACTTTAGCAACATACTCTAGTGTGAATCAAAGCTGACTATATAGTTCCCTGTCTTTTCTTCTCCTCCTGTTTGCTAGGTTAAGCAAAAGTATATTTTACTCATTCACACATGAGGTAATGTGTAAAAGGTACCTTTTATCCACGTCCCTCAGATTTCTCTATTTCCTGTTAATCCTCTGAGTATCTCCCTCCTAATCTACAAGGTTTATTTATTACTGCTTTCTCAATAGCTTCTTTTCTTTTTTCTTGCTTTTTCTTCCCCTCTTGATTTCTCATCCACATTCTCCTATTGGACACTTTTTTCCATCAATCTCTGCTGTTAAACCCATTCTGTCTCACCTTCCTCATTCTCCCTGTAGCTCCTCCTTCCTTCACTCAGTGTTTCTTCTCTCTCCCATCTGTACAGATGTCCTTTCCACATGCTGACTGTCTTCCCTCAAGTTTCATTTATCCTGGGACAGCTCTGATTGGAAATTCAGGGCTGATAGTCTTTACTCAAGTTGTTTTTGTGACTATGTCACCAGAGAGATGTGGTTAATATTTTTTCCAAAATTAGCACTGTCATTTTCCTGTATTCCATCAGTCATTTGGCTTCCTTTTATATATTTCACATCATGAGTATCATTTTTATTTGAAAATATGGGTGTTGGATTCTAAATTAATCTAAATTCAGCTACTTTCTGCCTCAAGACTTTTGGAGATATATGGTTTTGATTTCTTTTGCTTCTTTCTCCTTTTCCTCTCTGGCTTCGCAACTTAAAAAAGAGTTAGAAGTCCTTCTTTCCACCAGATCTGGCCCTCTTTCTTTTTCTATCCTAATTTTCCTGAGTATTTTCCTTAATTTTTCTTGCATGTATTCCTCCCCTCCTTAGTTCTTTTCTTCCATGTTTTCCCAAATTTATCTTTGCCTTGTGTAATCTTCCTTGCCCCTTTACCTCCTTTCCAGAATCTGCAATGATACCCTGCTCCCCAGAATCACTCCTTCCATCCTGCGATGCTTCCCCAAATCTGCCAGTGATTTTCCTGCACACCTATGAACAGTTACTGACCTTACAATCAGTAACTGCTCTTTTTGTTTTTCTTTCTTTCTCTAAAACAATTGCTGCCCACGATGTGCTGTTTCCCGGTAACATTGGTTACTGAAATCCTGATAAGGTATAGGACATAACATTCATGTCAGCAACTAAACAAATAGCATCTGACTTGCTTAGAGGGGAGAAAGTATGTTTGAACTCCAATATGCCTAATACATCACCTAGATTTTGACATCATCTTATTATAAATATAAGCAAAAATTTGATATGGTGATTCTTTTATCTGACATTCTGAACATCCTGTATCAAGTATCTGATGAGCATACTCTGCATAAGCAGTCTGAAATGCTGGACTAAACTTTAATGGTATGATATAAAAGAGGGCATAATCTGTTGCCAAAACAGTTTTTTTACACATTCAGTTTTTGTGATACATCTAATAATAATTTAAACATAGTACGTGTTGTTATTTTAAAATAAATTGTTTATATTGTCTCTGTAAGCTAAAATATTTGAATATATAATGATTTTCATATATTTAATACTTTTATGCAGAAGACTCTGTTTCTATGAAATGTCCCTAGTGGGGTCAGAAGAAATCTTAAATACAAGCAGGGCTGAAACTGTCAAGGTTTTCTAGCTCATTTGCCATGTGTTGTGTTCCTGATTTTAAAGGCAACTAGCTATGAACTTCCAGTATTACATTGTTGAAGGCATTGCTAAAACTAGAATCTTAATGGTATTTCCTAAAGTCAATTGGGAATTTCTAAGAAATTGGAAAGAGTTCCGAGAAAAAAGATGATTATATGTACATCGTAGCAAGTCATCCATCATGATCATGTGATTTCTTCTGGAATCTTTTCGATAGGAGGCTTGCTTGTGCTCGTAAATCCTATCTACAGTGACTTACGTAGGGAAGCAACTGCAGAAGAAAATGACGTTAATGGAAAAAAATAAAAAAGAATGCTTTAGCCAAGTAATCCAACTACAAAATACAGTACAGTAGTAGATGTTTCTTCTAAACTGCTCAAGTCTTTGTCTTTTGTCTTTCAAGTCTTTGTCAAGTCTTTTTTTCCAAGCCTTTATCTCTTAGGCGCTGCAACTGTAATTTCCTATTAAATTTTTTGAGAGGGGGGTTGGTTTTTAAAATGAGGCTTTTTTCACATTTGCTTTTTAAAAAAATTTCACAACTTTTTATTGCTTAAAATGTCTGGCTGGCCTTTACACTGGCAAAATGCTTGCATACTGATGTAGCTTAAAGTTTTTAAGTATTAATTTCACTGAAACTTAGGAAAAAAATTGTAAGGTTTTTTTTCTTCATGAAAAGTTTTGTAGAACAAATTCATTGGTGATATACAGAATAAACTCCTGAAAAGACTAGATTTACGTCAGCCAGTGTTCATGCAGATTGTAACAAATGATCCATACAAATTTCCTGTGGAAACCCTGCACTTTTTTTGCTCATGCTGATGTTAGCTTCCAGTTTGAAGTGCATTAATATTTAACTTGGGAGTTGTTTTTGAAAGGACATCACCTTATTCTGTTTGTTTTGCTTCATTAGAGGTCTAAAGTTAAATCAACTGTAAATGCTAATAATTCACTTGGAAAGAAACTAGTGACCTGTAAAATATGTTGATGCATGTAACTGGCAGCAAGTTTTATGATGAAGCACAAAAGTACAATAATTGCAAATGTATTTAACAATTTTGGGGTGGGGGATATTTTATTTACGGTTCATCTAGTTTGACTTTTTTCTAACAATAAAAAGAACTATTAAAAAATCCCATAAAATCCCTTCAACTTGTACACCACGCACCTATGTTTAAACCTTCTTGACCTGTGCAGTGCAGATGCTTCCACAGTTACATAAAGTTAATGCCACTGTATGTTGTTGTGCAATAATTGTTTTATATTTTATAGTACTGCCATTTACATTACTTCAGTAGCCTTCAGTTAACCAACCCTAATAGTATCAACGTCTGTTTCATTTCAGTGCTAAGCCCGAAGGTGATAGGCATTGCCATAGCCAGGTATGACTTCTGTGCAAGAGACATGAGAGAACTGTCCTTATTGAAAGGGGACGTTGTAAAAATTTATACAAAGATGAGTGCAAATGGCTGGTGGAGAGGTGAAGTAAATGGAAGGGTAAGGTTTTCTTTTCTTTGTCTCATTTCCATGTTCACTGACAGTGATTTTGTAAAAAAATAAGGTGTGTTCCTACATTTGTATGTTTAAATTCACAAGATACAACATGTTCTCATCTCTGTTTCATAGGAGCCAGGCAGAACTCTTGCCAGGCAGCTTTCCCAGCACCCAAATTAATTGGTTATTTAATGTGACCCACCAGGCTGAATGTTTGGGCAAGATTATATGGTTGGAAAATGACCAGGATTAATAGTTCTGCTACCACTGAACTTTCTTGAACTGTGTTGAACACATGTATTTGGGATCGATAGCTCAGGTTCCTGGTGCTGTGGAAGTCTGTTTAGCAATTTAACACAGAATGGTTTCCACACCTTTCTGCCAGGTTACAATGCAATGGAATCAGCCACATTTTTATAGGAGGCTGCTTTTTTGACCTCTAAAAATGTGGCTTATATGAAGTGGCATATTTAGCAGGGATTTTTACAAAGCCACTTCACACTGCACTCTGAGACTTGCATGGAAGTAAAGTTTCAGTTTTGACCTATAAAGGCTATATTGTTTCAACCTTAGTATACTGCTCTTTAATGCAGATTAGTCAGAAGTATTTGAGGCTGCTATTTCCATGTCTGAAGGGCTGAGATGCAGGGTCAAGGAATGCGAGGTGGAAGAAAGTACACTGGCTGGAAGCTGGAAATGAAAGTTGCAAGTCCAGTTGAAGTAGATGTCCAGATCTACTGTTTTACGCAGTTTCAAGAACTTTTTTATGTACATGAGTCTGGTTGTGATATTAAAATGAAATGATCAATTAGACAAGAAGTAATAGGGAAGCAAAAGAAATAGTGGTCATTCTATATACATTTCATATGTGAAGAAGACTGAGCATCTCATTCTAATGCAGCTGCCCACATTGTAAAGGACGCCCTGTTATATTACCAGCGTTCTTGTAGTTTTCTCAGCCTGGACTTGAGATCATAAGCCCACCTCTGGAGATATTTTGGCAAGGTAGTCTAAAATAAAGTTTATGCAGATCCAATCATGTTCTGGGGTTGGTTCTGAGGTCTTTCATGAGTGTTAAATTGATTTAGGTATAAAGACATCTGAGTGAAAAACTTAAAAGTGAAAAACGTCACTCATTTCAGAATGGAGATAGCATTATACCTTATGAAGTGTAAAACACTGGACTCTGCTTCCAGTTGTCTTATTTAAAACTCCTGGTGGTGGCAATGGAGTTTAACTCCATGTAATGCAACCAAATCAGTCACTGTTTCCTTTGTAAGAGGATTCCCTGGACCTGACTGAAGCCTGTTAAAGATTCAACTGCTCGTTCAAAAAGTAGCAGCGTGCTGCCTGTAGTAAAACTACTTCTGCTCTTGGTGTTTCTAGGCTTTTGTCTGAATGCTTAGGCTTCCAGTTTGGGCAAAAGGTTTTTTTTGGGGGTGGGGGTGGGAGGGGGATTTAGCCTCCAAATCATCATATCTGAAAGTTATTCTTTTATTTAGGGTACTTACCCTAACTGTGCCAGGCCAGTGAAGTTTACCTTTGTAATCTTATTCTTATATTTACTGAACAGACTCATCCTTGTTTTGCCTAGTTTAGCCATTTAAAAAAACTTGTGCATCTCATGTATTATTTTGTTCTGCTTTTCCCCTTTTTAGGTGGGCTGGTTTCCATCAACTTATGTTGAAGAGGACGAATGAATTAAAAACTTTCCTCTGCTGACCAGCAGTTTCAGGGATTGTAAAAATTTATTATCTTCAAAGTGTTATTGGTCTTGTTAAGTATTTAAACAGCAGCATTTTTGTCTGTCTGAACCTTCCAGTCTTAATGTTGGGATTTATACAGAAGTTTGTGCTGACAGATTATTACCTTGCCCAGAGCTGTGCAAGAAACAACCTGCCAGTTTGCCATCACTGGGGATCAGTACAAAGTCCAACCCTCACCTTCCCAGAAGATCTCTGGAAAACAAATTTCTTTATGCTCCTTTTCATTTCACCCTGTACTACACCATGAATACTTGCTATGGCTGAATATTTAATAAGTCTCTTTTCTTCTAGCTGACATCTGTGATGGTACAAGGAGATGAAGGCTTATTATTCCTTATCACTGTATGCAGAAAACAGAGTTCAGTCATTCCAGTGGGCATAAAGTATAGTCAGTAGACTTGTCCTGAAACATCAAACTACTTTACTTATCACCTTACAAACAGTTTTACGCTCACAAAAATGTTCTGAAGAAAATATGAATGTAGTAAATATGAGCAGCATTCATGCATTTATAATTAGTTAACTGACTACTTTGAGGTCCTGCCTAAATCTTCTAACAATTTGTTTAAAGACAACATTTTAAAAAGGTGTAGTGATGTGGTATTGCTTGAAAAAGAGTCCACAAAGTGGAATTGTGGGATCCTTTCGTTGTCATCCCAAGTCTTTTTTTGTGAGGTATCTTCATTTAAGCAGCTGACCATAAATGTGCAACTGAGGATAGTCATGACAAGATGAGTATTAAAATTTTTAACATTAACATTAAATAAATATTGGAGACCTATTCTGTAGGAGCATACACTAATGCAAGGTGATGTCACTTCTCAAGAACCAAAACCTCTTGATTGATTCAGATGAACTTCAATGCTTCCAACTTTAAGCTGTCTTTTCCTAGTTAGACAGGAGTTTCTATCACCTTTTGTGCTCTTACAAGGTAATGCAAAGGGAACTTGGAGGCTTTGTGCCCTTTCCTCACTTGTTCCCTGGGCTGTTAATGGCAGTTCAAAGAGTGAGTGGTCTTGCTGCAGTGTAATGAACATCCCCAAGGAAAAATGTACCTAGGCTAGCTAGTTTGAAACATCGGGCCTTGTAAGGTGCCCACCCCTTGGTGAGGCAGTGTTTTAATATATTTATGGAGGGTCAGAAGTGCTGTAGTTATAGCTAAAATAAATGTGGGTGATGTCTTCAGATGTGCAGTTTTGAATATTTAGATAATGTCTCAGTTGGCTTGAAAACTTCTAAGAAAATAAAGCTCTTAAATACATTGTCTTTCAAGGGTAATGTTGGCCAATCAGGAAAGTTAATTCATCCTGTCCCACGTCCTCTCTTTTGCTTTTTCTGTCCTCTTTTCACATAGGCATCTTGCAGTTAGTGTGCATAGACACCGCATGATTTGACACTGCAGTTTTTCCTACTCTGCAAGCACTGTTCATCCACAGAGCAGAATCTGCTAGTACATCAGATTCTTTTTGGCTGTCCCCAGTG
>VZTV01099585.1:0-12402 GCA_013400875.1 Anhinga rufa
AAATCCACAGAGGTGGCTTTCCTTCCTACTGCCATGCACTTGCCTTACAAGACCAGGACCCCATATTCTTTTATACAAATGGACAATCAAAAGTGTGCTCCGTCTGGGTGTTTCACCTGAGTCCTGATGCATCTGTTCCCTGTTTTTATACACAACTTTACTCTGTCACTTTGTTCTGATTTTACCAGTGACTGTCACATATTCTGGCCACCTGGCACCTGTTTCCCTCCTTAGTTTCAACTTGGGTCACTTTACACAGCTCATAATCTGCATGTATCTGGGGGAGGCTGGTGGCTGTGGGCGGCTGGGAGGACAAGACTGTAACTCAGGAGGAGAAAATCTTGCAGTTGTTTGAAGGATGGAAGGGCAGGGTTTTATCCTGCATCAAAGAGGATGGCTTTGAGTGGAAACTCAAATTCTCATTTTAAATATTCCTTTGAACTGGGGAATGGCACACATAGCCCATTCCTAAGAATAGCAGCCTTTTATATATTTTTTTATTTTAGTTCTGAAGAAAACTATTTCTGCCCAAGCGTGGTATCTCCTTCACTTTTAGCACTGAACATTATTTATATCAGAAATCCAGATTCAGGAAAGAAAATGGAGAATTGATCTCACTGAAATGGATTCCTAGGTGAATACCTCTACTGACTCATTTTACCACCTTCATTTCAGCCCTGCGTTGAAGGTAATGTCCTCATTGTCTCTCCTTACTGCCCTTTGATTCACACTGCAGTAAGGTCTCACAGCACACAAACAGGATTACTAACCTGCAAGAGGCATCCAGAACTATACCTGAGGTGCTCCAGCCATGAATAGACATTCAGTCTGGGGAACCAGACTGGACCTAGTCTGAAGGAAACTACCTCTCAAATGTGTTTAAGGTGGGCATCTGGGCTACAGCACTCATTGCTTCTCTCTACTTCTCTGCTTCCATGGTCTGTAATGCTTGCTCATGTGGTGTAGGCAGTATGATCCCCCATACTTACAACATTTTAATATATTCCTAGTATTACAGACTTAATATAATACCTAAGGGTTTTGTATAACTTAAGCAGTAGCTTATAGAATTGGATTAAAGTTTGCAATAACAAGTCACACGTAGCCTGTAGCAAGACATGAAAAGTTTACTGACCACCGAAGAAAAATGCTGAAAATGGCCTAGCCAATGGAAATTACCAATGAAATCTATATATGATAGCAGCATTCAAATGCTTAAAACATGTTTATATTATTACAAAACTGGCCAGCTTTTGTGGTATCTGAGTGTACTAAATGACCACATGGTCAAAATCTTGAAACTACAGTTCATAATAAATTATCATCCCCTTCACAAACTGCATAAGTGATGCCTATTTTTTTCTCATCATTCTGGTATATTTTAAGAAAATATGATGGTTAATTGAAAATAGATATTTTTTCCATATGGCCTGTAACAAAGTTTTGGATAAACAGAAGACTGAACCGTCTGGAAACAACAGATGGCAGTGTTTTAAAGATGAAGAGATGAAAGCTTGGATAACCAGTGCTGAACGTCAGTAGTAACATATGATGGAGGCAGTACACTTACATCTGGGAATTCAGCTCTACCATAATTCTACGAGATGGACATGTGGTCAAAGCAGAGACTTTTTTTTAAATGAAAAGGAGGAAAGTGAGCTACCTGTTATATTCCAGCAGCCAGACACATAGTCTCCTTGCATTTAATTTCAATAGTATCACTTGTGGTTATAAATAATGTCTCCAGATCAACTGGCAGATGCAGAAGGGTTTATACTACCAGTGCAAAGGCTTAACCTGTGTCTATTATCTATTTACTTAAAATCCTGGGAGAAACATTCAAAAGAGGACAGGAATGGGAAATGTAAAAGGAACATAAAAATGTTAAAATACATGCAATAACTAAGGTACATAAAATAAGTAAAAAATAACCTACCCCATCCTTTTACATGTACCACAACTGGGCATTTGTTCGTAACTAGCTACCATGTAATATAATAAATTTACCATGCATTTAGCCATGATTAAAAAGTCTATTTCCTTGATGCATTGAGACTAGTGTAGATTCATTTGAGTAATACAGGCAATGGCAAAGGGAGAGTTGGTTCCAATTTTTACAGCAAGTTATGCTAATATTGAAAGGAGATCCCAAGCCAGCTCAAGGGCTGGCTGGAATAACACTTCCTTCCCTCGATATAATGCTCAGCATAATTTCTGAATAATTTTTTGTGAGATATGTAACATTTTACAGAGAAATCTCTAAGGCAGTGAAGGCAACAATCCACCTTCTACATTTCTCTCAGATAATTTGTATTTATTTTTGGAGATGGGCAAAATGGAGGGGGAAAAAGAACCCAGAAAAAAGTCAAGCTAAAGGGGCTGAGATAAAGGCAAGAGAGACATTTGGTTTAAATCTTCTTACTTGCATTTATAACAGTAGATTTCTTTCAGTTGCCCCAGGCTAAGGATCTTACCTATACTATACTTTCTGTCAAGAAAATCAGAGTATTAATGTATACTTTGGATTCATGTATAGAAATGGTAGCTTGAAAAATACAGATAAGTCCTCTAAGACTATGTCAAGAGGAGTAGGGAGGAGGGAAAAATAACATTGCCGTTTGCTTTCAAAACTTCTATGTGTAGAGCCTAATGGGGCAATAGTGTCATGCTTACGGCAGAGACAATGTTAAAAATCAGACATGGGACTCCCTTGCATGTAGAGATTAGGCTTCTCCAGGCAAGAGCCCATTCAACAAGCACTGCTGTTCCCAAAGTGCCACGTGCAACACCCCTGGCAGCCCATCTGCAAATGTCCAGTTCTGCTGGTGAGGATAATACTCTCCAACTCCTTTTCTCAGATATACCGACATTGGGATTCTGGGGATACCACAAGGCAGCTGTGCAAAAGGGGAAGGAAAAAAAAATCTTTCTGTGCCTTTTTGTGCTTTCTTCCCCTCAGTAATGCAGGATAGCTCTGTTTCTGCGTCAGCTGAGAAGGGCTGGGCACAAAATACTCTTTTGAGCCTCCTCCTTCTGGGCAGAAGCAGAAGAAAAGCTATTGTGCATTACTGGTATTTCTGTTCCTATTGTATTATTTAGGCTTCACTTTCAGTTTCGAGAACCAATTCTTTCCTCTGCCTCTACACAGACTGTTAAAATACAGTCCATTGCTGTCATAGCTGGATGCTTGAGTTAAGCCACAGCAGGAGATCTGTTCTCACTCTTATTTTAAGTACAGAATGACTTTATTGAGAATGTGCAAGTTCGTGCAGTTACAGCTTTATGCAATAGTCATATGATTATCATTAATATATTTCAGTGTTCGCATTAAGAGAAATTGTCTTAAAATGCAATATGCCTTATACATATTTTTTCTCCAGCAAAGCCAAGATTTTGAAGATGGGTTTTTATCATCTCTATTCTCGGATTTCTTTTATATTTAACAGTGATTTTTTAATTTCCTGTGCTTGAAATGCATGGCTTTTTTGATTATTCCAGTGTTTTCATAACAACTTTTATTTATATGTCACTGGTATAAGCTCCCAAACCTCCTCCCAGCTTCATGCAGCTTTGTGTCTGGGAATCACACAACCCACGGATATGCACAAGCACATACTAAAAAATATCCTTCCTGAAGAGTAGTGTTAGGAAATTCAGTGACAGTACAGATTTATTGTTAGTAGCAAACTGTACTGTGGATAGAAGTAAATTTTGTTTTTTAATAGAAACTTGTGTCCAAGCACAATGTTGTATTGTAGCCTGTTCTGCATTTAATGTTCACCGAGTGCCACACAGGCATTTTGCACACTTATATCTCACCTCCACTTTTTTTTATTATGTTTTACCTCATTTATAGAGCTAGAGTCATTCTTCAGAGTTAACTGACGTTACCCTGGGTTTACAGAGAAAGGGATTGGGAACAGATGGGGAGTGTGTCTCAGCAGTGACAGAGGGAATGGGATCTGGATTTTCTTATCAGATTTTTGAGTGAGAGCCTCCTCTCACCTTTGTTTTGTTTATGCAGCTGATTTATGCCAGCGTCTGAGAGAAGAGGACAGGTGGTCACTAAAAAGGTGTGTCTGGTCTTCATATTCGTGATGCTGTATTAACAGACTGTGCATTGCTTTCAGCATATGCGTGTTTTAAGCCATTTACTAGCTGTTGGAATGAAACCCATTAGGCTTTAGGCAAACCTTGTTAGTAACATCATAAGGGCAGAGGATCCACCGGGCTGCCTGGATGGTTTGAAGAGCAAGACTGTGACTAACAGATTTCCTCAGGATCATATTATAGTTGATAATTGTATCCCTCTCTAAAACGAAAAGAAAAATCCTCCAGCAAATGCGGTCTTGCCAGTAGAGCGGAAACGTAAATTTTTTTGCCAGGAATCAAAGACCCTCTTTAAAACAGGTGAAATCAGGTGGGAGTCCCTTGGAGTCAAAGGAGTTACACCAGCAAGAAAGGTAATTGTAAGATAAGGCAGGCCCTAAATGTCAGGATTTATAAGGTATTACGGCTCAAACGATATTCAGACTTTGCATTAGCATCAACTATATCTTCTTTTATCCACTAATTGTGTAATTCATTCAGAAGAGCAACCAGATTGGTTTCATCTGTTACGTGTTGTATGGGCCAAACCCCAGGAAAATATTTCCCTTGGCTCATCCCAAGAAAAACATTCACACGCGCTGTTTATTTTGATATTTTCAAATACTACTTTAATCTTGAGTTTTAGCTAGATATTCCTTTAAACTTGCTCTTCTGATTCCTTGTCCCTTTGGTATCTCTTAATTAGACCTGGTGACTAATTCAGAAAGAATTATTTATTTAACAAATCCCACACTTTCCTATCACAAAGCATTACAAGCTAAACACTTTTTTTTCAAGCTGATATTAATTAAAAATCATTTACAGACATTCCAAGCAGAATTCTTGTTCTGTAGCTTTCCACTTGTGCTTCTTTGAGATGTACCATCAGGGCTCTGCAAGACAGATACCCGAATGACTGACATGGGTAGCTATGTGGCAACTTGGAACAGAAAGTGTTTATGTCCAGACGTAGACTCTTCTACAAATATAGACTAATTAATAGTGTCAGACATATCTCTGTTCTTCACACAAATCTTTTCCTCATTGTTTTGTTTTTCCATCCCAGATCAAAGGTATGGTCCTGTACAGCTTGGGAAGGTCTCCATGCAGTTGTTTGTCCTTGCAGTGGCAGCCAACAGCTGCAAAATGCAATGTAAGCATAGTCTTCTGTCTCCTTGGCTCTCTTCCTTTGCTGATACATTGGGTCTTATCACTCAGAGGCCTTCTACTTCTACTGAAGGGAAAGGGATAGGGAAAGAGAGTGGAGAGAACTGTGTTTATTTCTTCGTCTCAGATGTCCACACTCATCATGTTGCCCCTGCAACATATGAATGAATACGTATGAATGTGTATCTGCATACACACCTGGAGCGTGGGCTGGCATGTGGGAACATCCTTATACCTTTCCACTGACTTTCTCACATACCTTGCTCTGGACACAGCCAGAGGGGAGTACAGACCTTTCAGCTCTCTCTGTGCTAGTGGCAGACACGTGCTGGAGGACCAGATCAGACCTCAAGGACACACCTCAGTAAAGGGTTTTTTTGTAGGAGACAAGGGAGTCATTGCTTTTTTTTTTCCCAGGATTTTGAACCTAATGAAGGAGAAGAAATTGGTAGAAAAACTGACTTTTTTTTTTATCAAAAGAAAGAAAATATAGGAAACCATACAAACCTGCTATGGTTACCTGCAGCAGGAAGCACCGCTGCTGTCTATAATGCACTACAGGCACAGACCCTTCTGTGCTGGAATTGATGCAAGCCTGACTTCACATGTACATACCTCAATGTGTCCATACAGTCAGAAATCACAGCAGAGTACCTTGAATCTGAGGCAGCCCCAGAAGCATATCACTGAAAGGAGATGACAAATGGCTCCCCACAGCACCCCTGGCACCCGTGCGGGTTTGCTGCTGGCCCTGGGATGGAAGCTCCAGCACAGGAGCCACATTTCCACTACTTATGTGCTCCACCTGAACTGCCGGTCACAGCCTGGCCAGCCGCGGCTTGGAGGCAGCCTTGCAGTCAGACACCTCTCCCTGTTCAGGTACTCCCATCTGACAAGCATGGGCACACAAAAAGTCTCCATTGAAAATGCCTTTTAAAAAAGAGGCAGTTTTAAAGGAGTTTAGCATCTTTGCAATATTTTCCTTGTTGTTTGTTTTTTTTTTCTAAACTATTTTTTAAGGAAATTAACCACAAATTTTATGTAGTTTTCAGAATAGCTTGTTCAGCACAATTTTGGCAAAGAAACTTGGGAAACTGCAGAGAGATGAAGCTGGAAAGTGCAGTCAAGCTGACCGTTGCTGCCAAAAGATTTCCACAGAAATTGCAAAGAAAATACCTGCTGGTGGGGATGATCACACAGGACTTGAGATGATCGCGTAGGGCCGAGTCTTAGTTTTAGGAGTTAGGGAAGAAGGAAGAAGAGGGGCTGACGTCCCCTGAGCCTGGAAGAGGAAGGAGACCCTCCTCCTCGCTGTCAGCAGGGGAAGGAGCCGCACTCGCAGATGTTCCCCTTTCCCTTAAGCTGGGTGTCACAGACTTCCTGGGCCAGTGACAGGACACAGGCCTAGCGGATGTTGCTGGCTGGCTGCCAGAGGCTTCTGTGATAAATAATAGGTCTGGTTAACAAAAAAAAACATCACTGATTCCAGTAAGAGCTCTTCTCATTCAGTTTCACCAAAACAAGTGCTGATTGGTTTATTTTTGGGGTTGTTTTTTTTTGTTTTGTTTTGTTTTTTTTTTTCTAGAAGATGTTAACTTGGGGGGAAGGGAAAAAAAAACAAAACCACAAACCAATAATTTCATCCAAAATTAAGAACTTGGCATTATTTTGGCTCCCGAGGTTCTGTGGTGTCTCCCAGGAGCTGCAGCTCAACTGGTTTGCGCCTGTGCAGGGCCTCCAGCCACGTTTCCTGCAGCACGTGATGCTTGCTGTGATTGCACGGCCCGTTTGTAAACAAGGTAACGTACAGCACATACAGAGTCAGAGAAGAGAGGCAGTGGAAAATAAGAGGCTGAAGATCATATGGGATATGTAAAGCTTGTCTCATTTCATACTTCTTCACAGCATTAGCTTTTGTTGAAGGATTAAGCTGTCCTAATCTCCACTAAAGCCAAGAGAATAACAAGCCAGTTATAATTAATCTATTTTCTTGGCTTTGGAGAAAATCCTAAGTGGTTATTTTTTCTTCATCTACTAAGCCAATTCCAACAAAAATCTCCTGTCAGTGTCAGTTATCTAAGAAGTATTTCTGACTGAATTTGAATCCATGGAGTAGTTTTCGAAGTGCTTTCTCTTCTGATGGTTTGAGGTGTGTGCTTTGAACATCTGTGTACTTCATGGCCTGCCTCATGAATGTGTTCACCTCCTTTGAGTGCCCTAGGTATGTGACATTGTTTTCCTTCTGCTTTCTTGCTCCATCTACTGGAACCAGTTCTACATGGCATTTGAATGAACAAATATGATGAGTATATTTATTCTTGTAAAAAAACAAAAACAAAAACAAAAAAAAAACCAGAAAACAAAACCGCAACTCTTAATCCAGAATTTACAGTTGATTGTTTTTAGATTTATAATGAAGTGCACATTTTGTAAAATAAATCTCCCTCTTTTTCAGGGTCTTAATCAGAGCCCTGACAGTAAGAATACTCTTCTAGATCTAAACGTCCTCATAGGTTTGCATTCTTATTGGCCTTCAGTGTTTCCAAACTCTTATGAAAATATGTTGTTGTTTCTCAAAAGATTAGATTGTAGCAAAACAAGTAAAAACCCTCTCCCATCATCAACAGAAGGATGTTTTGTGGAGTTAGCTGAGATTGCACCAGTCATATGTACCTGTATTTTTAAAAATAATAATAATAAAACAGTCCAGAACAGATGGAAAAGGAGCTGAAACACTAGATGCAAGAGGAAAGTCTACACCACACCTGTAAGATTCAAGATAACTTTACTGTCATATTTGTCCCTTATTTAAAGAAGTGGCTACTGGAAAAGTTTCCAGAAAACTTGGCTTGTTAAGATAGGGCTAATTTTCTGTTTAAGCGCTGGGTAGAAAATGTTAGAAGTTCTCTCTGTATCTGTGCAGTTAAGACCTCCACAGTTTTTGTCTTGAATTTCTGCTGTCTCTGTGTATAAAATTCAGCAGAGTAGTCAGGAATCGCTCAAGAAACAGACTTTACCACGTGGGCCGCATTCAGGTAGGCCTGTGATTTCTTCCTGTATTTGCCCATTAAGCAGAGAACAGTTTGTTCCCCTATCTATGAATTTCAAGTTAAACTGTTAAGACTGGTGAAATATCAGTATTTTTGTCAAAGCTCCTCTAGCATTAGAATTAGTAGTCAATGAAAGAATAGCAATTTATGCTGAATGAACCAAGACATTTTATGCAGCCAGATTTAGAAACACTAGCACTAGTGAGCCTTTTCCTTTGATCCTGTAATGGTAGTTGGAGTTCCAGCAAAGGATGAGGCTATGGACTGGAATATGATACTGGTAAGTTCTGAAAAGCATGTGTTTACCAACAGTGTGCAGAGACCTTTGAACAAGGACAATGTTATTCTCACAGCTTCATGGGCGTATTCTCCTGCTCCCCTGGTTCCAACTCCTTGGTTAGCTTCTTTCTAGCTTAAAAGGCAAAACTTTCATTCTCAGAACAGCCTTTCCCAAGAATACGTGGTTCAGCTACATTAGCCTTTCCAAGCTGATGGACCACATTGCTTTCCCATTTATTCTCTCCCTGAACTTACCAAAATCAAACACTATAGCATGGGATAACAGGCACCCTGCCCCAGAAGTTGTGTATCTTACATAACCTACATAGATTTAACTAGATTATGGATCAGTATTCTTAGATTCTTACCTATTTTATACTATTTATAACAGTATCATGTACTACCTCCTCTTTCATCAGAATAGCATCGATAAAATATTTATTCTTTTAATTCCTTATATATTTAAATTGAAGGATCATAGTTTTCAAAAGTGAATCATAGTAGTGTCTGCCTTAAATCCATGCCACATGGAAGCAGAGAGTGATAACTGTTCTGAAAATTAAGTTTACTCAATCCAGCCCTAACAAGACATCAGTATGAACGTAGACAAAATCGCTAGTCAGTTTTGAAGAGTGATCCAGTCTCACTAAAATGTATGGTCAAATCCCAAACTGCTGACTTCCCACATTTTCCGTAGCATTGACATAGTGGGACTTATTGAACACCACAGTCACAGAAGGGTTTGCTGTGGATGCACATTTTATCACTGGTGTCACATTTCTCTATCTAACTTTCCTACATTTGGTTGAAAGCTGCATGCAGAGTTGCATAGAAGAAACACTCTCTGAACAAGGGGGTACTGAAGCCAAAAGAAAGACTTCCACTGATTCCAGTGAGGTTTGAATCTGGGGATCTCATCTCAGGGGGCCACATTAGAGGCAGACATAATATAATCCCATGATACTAATATTTTTTCTCATTAAAACTGTATCTGTAGAACTAGGTCATCAATGGGAATAGTTTAGAAAACACTGTACATGTGAGTAGAAGAGTCGCTGTTAGTGATTTTCTTGAGAAGCAGGAAAAGTAAAGCTGCATGATTGTGCTGTCAAGCAGACTGAAAATACACATAAGAAGATTTCATTAGATCATTATGTATGAAAAAAGTGTATTATCGGGCTGTCTCAGGAGTTGTTAGGGAATCTGATTAATTTTAACAATTCCATCGGCAGTGTAAAAGACGCAGGAAGGCAGCCTGTTAATTAATGCAATGATTAATAATTTAATAATCAATTAATAATTGAGTACATTTGCAGATGATGGGTAAAGGATGGGAACTGTGGAGAATATTCAGTGTTTTGGTAGTATTGAGGGATTTAGGAAGGGTTGAAACACCTTATTTAGAAAATAACTAAAGCAGAACCATCCTCAGAAAGGTTGCACATAAAGCGTACAGAATCTATACTCATTTTCATGCTAAAAGTATACCTCAACCACCATTGCCTGTGGGCCTTTCAGATGAACCATGTACCAATGTCCTTTAAAAGATAACTGGGAGTTCAGGTGTACATAGTCCTCCTCTCTCTGTTCCTCTAAGTGAAAGCACTTCCTACTGGTATATCTGAAAATCTTGTGTCACCGGGCACCTGAGATGTCTTAACCAGTATATGGCATGGAGGAATTTACCTACAAGAATAGGTCACAAAAAAACTGGTTTACATTTTCTTCTCAAGAGCAAAAGACCAGACGGGGAATAGGAAGACCATCTGCACCTAATTAAAGGGTGTGACTGCATAACAGCAACAGATGTTACATTATTGTAGTCAGAAGAGTTTATTGCTAACAGTGGTAAATATTGTGCATGTTAGTTGGATATTTCCAAGCAATAATTTAACAGACATACTTCCACATAGGCTACCCTTTTCTTCCTGGACTACATTTAATTAGTTTTTAGTGTCATGAAAGGTCAAATTGCAGAAGAGGTCTAGATAGCAATATTTTCTACATACTGAGAATGCTAAGCACCGAAGAGCCAATGAAACCCATCACAAAAAGGCATCTAGTGCTGATGACTAAAAACGGGCAAGTCTGCATGCTAAGGCTTTATACAAGCCTCATTCCTCCATTTTGTTACTTGATACACTGTTCTGATTTGATGTGCAATTATGTACATTGCTATTAATGCGACTCCACATGAAGCCTAGAGTGTGGATTTGGTGTTTTGTGACGATGTGTACTACTCAGGGTGGAATTAGCTCCTCGCATACAAGGGATGTGGGGTTTTGTTTGGTTTTTTTTGTTTGTTTCAATTGGGCTTTTTAATTACTTCAGAGTTGGAGCAATCCGAAGGGCTATGAAATTCTGAACTAAATCTGCAGGAATATCTATGCAAATTTTTTTCTGTGCTTACTTTTTTCCTTTCTTTTGCAGAGATTTTAGCTTGTTTTCATTGCTAAAGCAAGGAATGACAATATCTCACAGGTTTTATTACTGCTTTGTGTTTCTGCTTGCACCCCTGTTCTCTTATTCCCTAGAAAGAACTTTCCATGCACATCTCTTGAAACAGTCATTCTCTGCATCTGAGACACAAGTTTATGGTAAGGGGGTGCTTTGTGGGTAGACTTACAAGTATCATGCTGATAAAAAGGGATCAGATAAAGTCTTGCTTTGTCCAAAAGAGATAAGTTAGAAACTGGGAATGAATGAATGCCCTAGCAGTGATCTACAATTACAGGGGCCGATGGGAAGCAGTGTCAGGAGAATCAAGAGGTTGCCATAGAAATGTAACAATGGGTGCAATCCTCAGGGACCGCACCTGAGTCAAATACCAAACGTGCAGGAATTCTCAGTGAATGAAACTCTCAAGTTTAAGAGAAAAACAGAAACCATATCACAGATAAAGATAATTGAGCTGTCAGTCCTGTTTGTGATATCATGGTAGATCCCATCTGGACATCAGCCGCGATTGCTGCTATGCCGCTTTCCCAGCCTTGTTTGGGTGAAATATATAAACCTCAGGAGAACTTTCAGAGCATCAGTGTACATCTGCCGGCTTCTCTAGTTCCTTTTGCTAGGAAATCTAGAAACACATTATCATTTTGTGACCATAGCAAGCATTTCAGTTTCTTGTTATGGAAATTCTGTGTAACAACAGCCTAATGCATTCAGCTTTGGGATAGCATTTTTCTGACCATTTTTGAGTGACTGACAGTTTTTGAAAAGACAAAAGGGTATTTCCTGGGTAGAGGGAGGGTGTACAAGAATTGTTCTATTTTAAGAAGAGCCTTAACTCTGAATATCCTTCATCCAACAAATCGCTGGAAGAGAGGGTGCCATGCAACCTGTAAGCCTCGTTCTAAATCCATTTCTGCATGTAGTCCCACATATCTGGAAAAAGAAATGGAGCATTATGATAATCTAAAGGTCTGGCAAGATTGATATTTCTACTGTTTGGAAAAAATAAAGTTTCTCCCCATTAAAGGCATTTTGGAGTGAAAAAAAATTAATTGCATTTCAATCAACTACAGTTGTAAACAACAAATGTAGACAGTTCCAAGCCCCAAAATCAACCACTAGAATACCCTCTACTGTAAATGAGGGAATAGATATCATTAATATTGACTGTGTTGGTATATTAGACCTTGGAATCCCTGATGGGGCTTGTTGGTCTTTTGAAAGCAAAATGAGACAGTTTGTTTTTGGGGAGATACAGTGCCCTCATTTAAATGTTCATCTTAGAGGGAGGAAACCAAGGCTTCCACCTCAGCCCTGTCACGGATTTCCAGCAGGGAGCCAAACTTTTACAAAACATATTGAT
>VZTV01099588.1:1215-11321 GCA_013400875.1 Anhinga rufa
TCTTTTTTTTTTTTAATACAAAATTTAATGCTTGTGCTAGCATTGATGAGTAATCTTACAGTAAAGGAAATAAAAAAGGCCCAGAGGTGCCTGGAGAGAAAGTTTTCTCCTAAGTAATGTGAGAGTTTAAAAATATATTTCAGTTGATTGTGAAAGTAGTAGGGCAAAAGTGATTTTTTTCAAAAATATTTCAAATTACCATGATAGTACTTCAATGACATTGGCTTTAGCTTTTAATAGTATGCAGTACAATTTTATCTAAACTTAATGTTTTTATAGGTCTGTTGAAGGACACCTCAGGCAAAGTTGAACTGTCATTTTTTTTGTGGCTGTTGGAAGCCATTGCCACTTGGGAATCCCCATTTAAACAATGTCCAGATACTCTAGTCATAACGTAGAACATCACTAGAACTAGAACATCTGGATCATTACTGTTGTGAATATGTACAGTGTCAGGGAAGATCTTTACATGCTTAGCAGAAACATGTATTCTAGAAGGTTTTACTTGAGGAGGTGAAATGTAACCACTTTGTTATTTAATCTTGCCACAAAATATGGTGGGTAGACAAGAGAATAATTTCCTTGTTGATACTGGCAAAGAAGGATCATCATAAATGTAACATGAGAAATTATACATAGACTTTACATTACTGACGCTTGTGTCTTCAAATGCAATTCACATTTCCAGAATAATATTGCCCTCTTTGCAGAGCTGAGGAGATGACAGAGTAAGAACACTGTAACAAAGAAGAGTTCATTGACTTACAACAATTCCCAAGTTTCATGTTCTTGGGGAGGGGAGGGGGGGATGATGACCCAAATGAAAAACCACCCCCCACAAAACCCAGCCAAAGCCCAGCTGTTCATGCTTTCAGCTAAATAAACTGTGCAGAGGATTAAATGACTTATATGTGAATATGCATGTGAAAAGACCTAGTATTGCAGCTACCAGTTGTAAAAGCTGTTAGGACCAGTACGTTGGAAGATATCAATGTCTATTTTTAAATTAAAAAATGATTTTTTTATTTGTATAAAGTTGTAATTTTGCTGTTAACTATAACTTTCATTTTTTACTGAAATAAAATTTTGTAATTTGCATTTAGAATTTCTAATGTGAAAAGGAATTTACAAAGTCTAGTTTAATAAAGGATTTTTGCCACAAGTATAGCCTTCTGTCTTTCCTTGAAGACTGCATTTCAGCTTGTATCAAATTTTGTCAAATAGTAGTCTTGGAGTCCTGCATGGAAGCCACTTGCCTTGACTTCAGGATACCATCTGTAGGGAGATGAAGCAACCATCTGCAGGCGTAAAAAGGAACAGATTTGTGGCCTGATTTTAAGTGTTGCGAGTGGGAGCTGAATGCTCACATTACTGAAAATGAGGGTCATGGTTTCCCATTTCTTTTTTGGCCTGAAGTAGCTGAGGAGGCGCTGTTCAGGCCTAGCTTATTATATGGGAGAGTGAGGACAGTGGTGCATGTCAAGGGGAGGGGCTGGTATGACCACTGTAAAGATGAGAGCTTGGGGAAGGAAGTGTTCTGTATAAACCTCATTTAGCAAGACCCCTTAGGTCAGAGGCAGTAACAGGTCGGATCCTGCGGAAGCACAATCACTATATCATTGTGGATTCAGAGCTAGTAAGTCTGGCTTTTCCCAAGCCTGATCTGTGCAGATGAAGTGCAGATACACCTGTGTCGTGTTCCCAGGTGTCTTTCCACACTTCCAGGAGCAAAGTGCTGGCTAGAGTCCAGCCTATTTTTATTAGCTCAGGTTGCAGACAACTGGCTTTGACCCGAGTTAACTCCTGGAGAGTCATTCCAATGACTTCATTGCCTTGTAGCTTAGACTGCTGAAACAAGCCAGGCTTGTGCATTTGCACAGCAAAGCCCTAACTAATAAACTGTTCAAGAGAGCATGGAGAACAGGTTTTGGGAACACATGAAAGCTTGGCAGATGCTGGCTTAGATCTGACATGGCTGATAATGAGCCACAGCTACTAGAGCACAGAATTGGTGAATGCCTGGTTGGTTGTGTGCTCCTTACTTACAGGACTCCATGCTCTGGCGGTGTGGCCCAAGGTCCAGCCTGGGGGTTAGTCTCTCAAATTGTTTTAAAGTGGAGGTACTCCTACTAGACTTACCTCCTCTTTGGGGGCAGGACAGCAGTTCAGTGTGGAGACACAGTTTGACTCCTACTCTTGCTAAAACTGCCCATCCTGATTCACCAGCTTCTGTTTCAGTTCATGCCCTTATTTCTTCTGTGTGCTGGACTAGCCCCAAGCTCCTCTCTGCTTGCAGCTGGGAGTTTTATCCTCAACAGCACTCGGAGGGGGGGTGGGTGTTCTGAGAGTCTTTCTTCTGATTTAAATATGAGAAGTGGAATATTTTAGTCTGTCTGTCCTTACGGAAATGATTTGAACTTTAAGGCTGAAAATTGAAGTGTGGTAAAATAAAAATATTGCTTGAGGCAAACAGAAATTTTCAGCCCAAATCATTGAAGGATGATTAAAGGTTTTGTCTGCTGGTAGAATGCATCAGGTAGCTCGACAATAGGTGGTGCCCTTGCCAGTGGCATAGAGTGATGGTGGCAGCAGTTTTTACTGTGCTCTTACCAGAGCTGCTGTTTCTCCATATGACGTGCGCTAAAGGATGTTATTACTCATCACGTGCTGTTTGTTTCTTCCTCAGAAGGAGAATACTGTATTCGGAGTATTGTTTTGGTGACTTTTTTTCTTCTTTACAGATGGGTGGGGTAGAGCTTGTTTTCAAAATATCCTTGCTGCTTTGTGTTGAAGATGGGTAAGACAAGTTCCTTTTGCACTCAGGTTTGAAGATGACATGGTTGGGGGTTCTCCTTTAGCTACCCTGTGTTGTTTTTTATAGGTTAGTTGTCTGGATGCTTGGACAAAGCAGTCTGTTCAGAGACTGACGCAAAGACTTTGTGCCTTTTAGTGAAGTCCTGTGCCACTCACTGTGGCTGTTCCTGGTGGCACAGTCTTCTTGAAAACCCTTGTGGGGAAGGACCCTCCTGATGTTGCTTGACTTTCTGCATCATGGGGCCTGGCTGGGCTAGCAATGGCTTCTCATTAGTTGCCATCATTCATTGTGTGGGATAGGTCAGGAGATAAAGTTCCCTTTTTCCGACAGCTGAGTGGTTTCTACATGACATGGAGCTGGGAGGTGCTGCCTTTCGAGGATTAGCTCAGAGAGCCTTTCCAAAGTTAGAAGCTTTGGCTTTCCAGGAGTGTGGCATTTAGGAGCTGTCTCTTGGTAAGGAAGGGCCTTCCTCACCAGAGTCATGGTGCCCCTTTCTCCTCTCCACACTTCTGCCAGATCTAGGAGTCTTTGCCACCCCTTGGGCTGGCCTGCCCTGTGTCCTTGAGTGCTGCAGAACCCTTGCAATGCTGAATCAGGTCTGCAGTCTTTCTCTCCCACACCTCAATGGAAAATACATCAGGGAGATGGTGAGGGGAAACTACAGCACACAGAGATACCCTGTAAGCTGTAAGAATCTTTTAGGGAAGATCTACGGAGGCATGTGGATGGGCCACTTCTGAGGGGCCATTTTGCCAGGTGCAGGCAAAGGCCCTGAAAGAGCTGTGGAGAAGGTTAGCTACTGGATCCAGAGGTCAACCAGTACCAAGAAACTTCTGTAATGAAGAAGAAAGGCCTATTATAGCATGAGGGGTTTCATGCAGGAGGATGGATAGTGGCATGGAGTAGGGGCATGCCAGCGAACTGAGAAGATGGCAAATACTAGAAGGCATCTGCAAAAGCTGGTAGGGGAAGGTGTCGTGTGGTGGGCAGTGCAGAGGTGGCCGGGAGACCCTGAGGCGCTGCAGGATCATGCATGGATGGGGCACTACTGCTGGGGCAGCCCGTTTCCCTTAGCTCCAGCAAGGCAGTGCTGGCGTATCCAAACCAGCATCTCAAAGCAGACTGTCGCTGGGATACACCATTTGGAGGTCTTGCTGAATTAAATGTAGTAGATAGGGCGCAACCTCCTGTAAGCGACTTGTTTTGTACTGTGTTCAGGTTTTGGGTTTTCTTTTAGCTTTATTTATGTAGCTTTCATTTTTTAGTAATGCTACAGATCTTTGCCTTGACTGAGACAAAAACTGTGTTGCAGACTTTGGGAGTGGGGCGGCGCGGACTTGCAGTTTTGGTAGCTTTTTGGCAAACAGAGGGGCATCCATTCCACGATAGACATTTAGGCAATCCCTGCCACTCCAGGGTTTGAAAAAGGCAGCCATGTATCCCCAGTGCCACCAGAGGTCCCCATGGCCTGAGACCCTTGGGCTGTCGTGCTATGTGATCTTTAACTCACGCTATGAAAACAGAAAGGACTGAGGGGGAGCACAGGATAAAAGCCACCATCTTGCTTTCCTCCCTGTTGTCCTAAGCTGTGTTGTGTCCTGTATCATAGCATTGGGTCTAAAACTAGATTTGTGTACTCCTTGTGAGTAGGGAATGCTTTTTCATATGGCTCAGGAGACATCTTACATGACTCGGGGAGCACTAAAATAATAGTAAAAATGTTAAATGCTGATGCATTTCCTCAGTGTGATCAGGATGTGATATCTGCAACTTTCTTTGGGCAGTAGGGCATCTGAGTGTGGTAGTGCTGCTATGATGATTGTTCTTTCTACAGTCTTGGTAAGCAACTGTATGGGTCATTATTATTTTTTTGTTATCTTGAGAAACAGGACCCTCTTTCATGGCTGGTTGTACACACTGGACAGGAGAGCATGCAATGGAAATTCTCTGCCTGCACCATGAATTTAATCAGTTTGGTCTGTAAATGGAGGAATGGTAGTCCTGTCAGGTTGGGCTGTGGAAGCTCTGCATAATGGTGTTTGCTCTCTGTCGGCTAATTCACGAGGCATTGCCTTGGATTCCCACCTCTAAGTCAGGGTAACAGTAGTCTTTCTCACCTGTGTGTCCTTCTTGCCTTTCCAGGTTATCCCCTTTTACTGTCTGTGCAGTGCCATATAGGCAAGCCATAGGTGACTGGGAGCTTCAGCTTTTTGGTGTTTATCAAAGTAAAGTAAAGTGGCTGCAGAGAGAACACAATGCCCCTGGAGGGATGATGCACCCTGGCTGGCAGGGGGGCTTCCCCCAGAGAGTGCTCTGGGAGCAGTTCAGGGCACCTATGTCAGGCTCCTGGGCTGAGCCTTCCCCTGGGGAAACATATCCAGGTTCATAGACTAGAAAGGAGAAACTGGCTGGTGAAGTGGTCAGCCTGAGACTGCACAGTATGACTATCCCCATCTCCTTCTTCAAAGCAGGAGGAAGTGGTAAACACACATTCAAAATGAAAACAGCTGCTGCGTTCACCTTGCTGATTGTCCCAAGGGGAACTCCAATGTCCTCTGACTTTGCTGGGGCAAGAGGCCTCGTTTGTGCTGGCATCTCTTTTCCTGATAAAAATAAAGAACAGATTGCAGAAATAACGAGGCAGGGCAGTGTTGCAGGGCAGGAAGGTGCACAGGTGGAGCGGCTGCTGGGGAGAAGGGAGAGAAGAGCACCTGGTCCCGCTCGGCACGGGTGGGTGGCCGGGGAGCTGCGTGCTTGTCATTAATGTTGCTGGCTGCTGGTGGTTCCCCGGTCCGGGAGCCGGGCTGCCCTCAGCTGTGGTTTCCTGGGGTCCGGTGCCGTCGCGGCTGCTCTTGGGGGATGGCTGGGGAGGCAGGGAAGGGGGAGCCCCGGGGCAGGCAGGCGGCGGGGCCTGGCCTGGGGTCACCATGCAGCAGGGCTGGTGAGAAAAGCTTCCTCCAGCACCTCCCTGCTGTGATGGGGCTTGGCTCTTCTCCCTCCTAGGCAGAATGAAATGAAAGGAGGAACCAGCGTTTCCTCAGCGCTGCTGGCCTCCGTCAGCATTTTCTCCCCCAGCAGCAGTGCTGGGGAGCAGCTCAGCTGCTCTGACCCTTGGGCAAGGCCAAGGGGTGAGTACGGGAAGCTGACCTGGCTCTGAAGCCATGGAGTAGCCTCCGTTTGGGTGCGATTTCACAGAGAAAACCACTGAAGCCTCCTCCGTGGTTTCAGCAAAGCCATTGGGATTATTTTTGCATTAAATCCAGATGGGGGAAGGAACTGTGAATGTCCCTGGGGAGAGAGAAAACTGCAAAAGTCAGACAATTTACAGAAACAAATGAGGACTTGCACGCTATGTACGTGGAAGTGTTTACCGGCAGGAGAGGGCTGCCTCTCAGACCCTGGGGCTGCCGAGTGGGGCCTGCCGTCCTTCCGGCCCATGCCTGGGCTCTCCTCTGCCTGCCCTACGGCCCTGGCCACTGCCTCCTGCCTGGCTGCTTTTGCCCTCTCCCTGCCAGCACCGGGGCTGTGCAGCCACTCTGCGCCCCTTGGGGCTGCAAGTATCTCCTAAGAGCCCCAGCAGAAAAAGCAAAAAACCAACAGCAGGCAAACACAGAAGAAATCTTGTTCCCTGAATAAGGCAGATGGGTATTTTGGGATTTAGTACCTGATTTTGGGGAAGAATATTGAATTTATTCTCAGTGGTGTGACTGCTTTTATGCTTAGAGATGGGGGGTTAGGTAACCCTCAGTGCAGTTCTAAACACGCTTGCTTTTCAAGAAAGGAGAAGTAGGTTTTCATATTGCTTTGGAGGAAAGCACTTCCCGTACGTTGTCCTGACCACCCATTCTGCACTGGCATCATGGGAGGAATTGTGGTACGAAGTTAGCACACCGGTTTCTGCTTATCAGATACCAAGAAAAAAAAGTGTGTAAATGTTATTTTTGTCACACAGCATAAGCATTCAAGAGGAATATCCCAGAGAAACAGCTAATCAGTAACCTGTACACTGGGGGAAAAGATGTAAAAGCAGTAAAGAGTAGCTCTGTAGTTAAGACTGCAGAAGCCTGTGGTCTCAGAAAGTGGAGAAATCTCTGCCTGCCTTGGCTGCACAACCATATGGGTTTAATATATAGAATAGAGCTATGTAAGTCTTGTAAAGAGGCTGGATAAATGTAGATGCCCACACCCAAGTGTTAGTGCCAACCCCAAGTTTGTTCATTATTTGCACATCTCAAGGTTCTCTATTTTGGGCTTGAGAGGTCTGTGCTGCTCAGGCATGCCTGGGTCTGAGTCACTCAGTGCCTTATGCTCATCTCAGCACTATTTGCACCCAGAAATTGGGTGGCATGGGGCCAAATCTGCTGGACCAGCGGTAGCTAGAGGGCTGCTCTGCAGCCACCTGAAGCATAGGACAAGCCTGTCACTGAAGGCAGCTCCATTTCCATGTTACAGGGGGGACAGATCTGCTTTTACAAATGGAGGCGCTCCTTAGCCAACTCTACCCACTAGGTATGCTGGCAGTGCCTGTGCTGTGGCTTCCCCATGCTGCCCGTCTGCCTCCTGACAGCCCTCGCATGGCCCTGCCAGGTATGGGGCGGCAACCAGCAGAGGAGGTGGCCAGAGGTGGTACCTAGCTGATGTAGAGCCCATGCCCGCAACAGCGGGGGCCCACAGCTGTGGCCCTGGCTCCCCACTAGCAGCACAATGCCTCTCCCTCTGCGCCAGAGCTGTGTCGCCTACTTTGGCATGTCGCAGTGAAGATGCAATGCCTCGGGGAAGGGGCTCAAGAGTTGAGGCTTGAACTTGCTCTGTAACTCAGGAGCGAGGCAGGTGGGTCCACAGAGAGAGGGTGGCATTTCAGGCATGGTCCTGCATTTAGGCTTCTCTGTCAGGCACACTCCAGCCTCAGTCTGCTGGAGGGCTTTAACTCACCCTCTGAAGACCTCTACTCCTCCGCACACCATGTGTCAGGAACCCACTTCACACTAGGTTTTAGATTCTGTTTTATCACCACATGCTTCAGTGTGTGCCACTGCAATACCAAAACTGAGGGGTGTCTAACCACTGTGTTAGCTTGCTGAGGAACCAGAGCCTAAATTCATCAAGGCAAAGTAATTAATAGTATGCAATTTTTACCAAAATCCATGTAGGAAGTGCTTGTGAAACTGCATTTTCACTTCCCCTTTCAGATTTAGTTCTCTGACAATGAGTAATGCTGCAGAAGCTGCTGTGCCCAGTCTACTTTAGAGACTTCAGCAATGCTCTCCACCCTGCTGCGAGGAAGCCTCCCTTTCTCTGAGGTGTCTGTTCCTGGGAAGGGAGTGCTTTCACCCCCAGGTTGAAATAGGTTTGGGCAACCTACCTGATTTCCGCTGTACTGCCCAGGAACCCAAGGGAAAGCAAATAGCCACATCTCAGTTTTCCCAACACACAGCCGGCATCTTGACCACATACATTTTTCATGCCTCCCTTTGAAAATGTTAACAAAAAAAATAAGGCTCTTTTTTAACCAAATAAGCACACTTCTTGTGTGTTGTTTATATCTCTGGTGCAGTGCCCAGACATGAGCAACAATTAGCTTCATTTTGTATAACATAATGATCATCTATGACAGAAGAAAGGCTTGTAGGGCTAAATACAATGAGTATCAAGAGTGCCATGGTTTAATTCCTGAGCATTGCACATACCATACTATTTGAGGCAGACCAAAATCAGAGCTGAGCGAATCTGAGAACAAAGAGGGAATCAGGCAGGTGGCACAGGAGTAGCTTCCTTCCTTGATCTCAAACCCCTTTCTAACATCAGCAGCCTGCTGGTTTCTCCAAGTGAGACAGTAATCAAAGGATTAAGAGACAAATGTGACTTTTCATTGTAAACTGGCCCATGTCTTTACATGACAAAATCCTGGATGATGTTATTTTACATAATTGGTCATAAAACCTTAGTCACTTGAGGTTTAAGACTACTTTTTGCTGTCAACTTACTTTTCAATGCAAAGATAATTTGCAACCCTCCACTCCTACCCCATAAATATTTTCCACAACAAAGTGTTTGTTTCTGAAAGTCCCAGATAATGACTCATACTGAGTTTAAAAAAAAGGAGAAGCAATGTATTTTTGAATGTATTAATAATATTCTCTCACAGCCAGATGTTCCCCTTCATTACACAGCATGAAAAGGTGAAAAGGAGCAGAAAAACTGCAGTAAGAAAGAAAAAAAGAAAAAAGTGAGGATCAAGAGAAGCAAGTCGGGCTACAATATCACACCTAACTTTGGATTGCCTATGTGTTGCGCAGTGCATGGAGCTGAGGGTCTCTTTGTGGAGTTCCAGGTCATTAGGAAGTGAAGTCATGGAGCAAGTGCATGAAGCATGTGCCTGCCTAAGAAAGGTCTCCAATTTTTTATTCAAAAAACCCTGAAGAATGGAAGAAGCAAAAATAAATCTGACATTCAACTATTTTTAGGAAGTTATTGGGTCAAGACGCTTCAGAAAGCACAGTGGAGGGAAATGGGTGGAAATCAACGTACGTTAGAACACGTTTCTTATTCTACAGTGTTGGTTTTTCACTGAGCTCACTCGATTAAAAAATTGTTTGTGAAGTATTTTACAGATGGATGCACTCTATCCAAAATGCAAACTGCTCAGCCAGATGGCCTCACATCTGGATTTGTCCGCAGCGCAAAACAGAAAAGCGTAGTTGCATTTTTAAGCAGCTGCTATCTGTAGCAGACCTAAAATGGGTGATGATCACTGAAGACTTTTATATCAATATGGTTTGTGAATGGTATTTATTTCTCTACTTCTGACAAGCCGCAACGTTCTGGTGGAAACATTTCAGAATGGGTGTCTGATTTTCTTTATCATGATCGCAATGGAAACTTATTGCTTGATTGCATGCACTGGTATTGGGAAACCCAAACCCGGTTAAAAACAGAGGTGTTTAATGTGAAAATTAAGCAACACAGGTTCTCACATAAACTGATAATGCGCTGAAGCCCCTTATCTAAACTCTTGTCTCAAACTAAAAGGAAGATTGAAGCTTTTAAGAAGATAGTATTCCAAAAAATGCCTTCCCTGAAGGGGATTAACTGAATTAAATTAACTGAATTAAATTCATTTCATAGGGAAAAGAAAGAAATTTATTCCCCAGCCTTACTGTGCAGCACTATTCTGCAAGCTTTGTATCAGCAGGTTTGTAGCATGTTTAGACAGGCTATATTCTTTCAGCAGGTATTTATTTTTTTGGCACAAATTGCCTTTCACCTACACATAAATTATCTTTTTGTTTCC
>VZTV01099597.1:1851-17362 GCA_013400875.1 Anhinga rufa
AGGCTGGATTTTGATACCTGCCCCACAAGAGGTAAAGCAGTGAAACTCCAGGAGAGATCTCTTCTCATTAAATCTATATGGCTTGCAAGCTGTAGGCCTGGATCCAGGACTTACTCCCAGCAAGCTCCCTAATGTTGAGTGCAAATTAATATAGCTGGGCACATCTCAGCTGTAAGCATTAAGAGCAGTGTGTTGTTTACTGTTACTTGCCACAGACAAGCTGAAATCAGCTCCTGACTGTAAATGTCTCCTCCCTGCTCTGTTCCACCTGTGGTGGTTGAAGAGAGACTTTGTGCTGCAGCAGAGCGGTGCAGGAGCGTGCACAGCAGGTGCCTTGGCTTCTGCAAATTTGGTTAATTTAAGAGCAGGACATGGGAGAAACTTGCACAGGAATGCACAGTGAGGTAGATATTAAGAAACTGTCCCTTAGCCCTTTTATGCTGCTAGTTCCTGCCCTCATACTGAGTTTGGGGAACTGCCATCACTGTTCCTGCACTATGAGAGGAGTGGAGACTGTAAATTTGTCTGAGTGAGAACCCAGCACAGAGATACCATCACTCAGCAAGTCAGGCACAGGCCAAACATACACTGGGGACTGAGCTTGTGCAGGGTAACCAGCATTAAGTACAAGTGCTGGGTTCAAATCAGCATATGTTAATACACAGGACTGTATAGAGCCTTTATTGACTCTTTAAAGCTTTAAGTAAAAAAGGAGGAACTGGCAGACAGAAAATGTAAATTTTACTCTTGGTTCCGCTACTGATTTTTAGTCCCAGCTTAAAGCGCAGATAATAGCTTTGTTGGTTTTGTTATTAAAAGTTGCTAATAAAGATCATCAATGCTTTACATCAATTATAAGATTTCTGGGCATGAATATGCTCATCTCAGTGACTGCAGAGCCATGGACTATAAATTCGTGAGGATAAGGACTGTGTCTTTATCTGTGGGTGCTACAGACGGTGATGATAATGTCTGGTACCTGGGAACAACAAGCAAATAAATACTGAATTACTGAAAAATGTCTGTGGTAGAAGGAGCTGGCTTGTTCTAATCTAAATAATTATAACACTGAGATAGCTTCTCATCTAAGTAAATTAACTGTGACCATACATATAATAAACAGCAATGTAAATTTAGCCCCTAATTCATTAGCATTTTGCAGACAGACAAGCAAAGGAAAGCACAGGAGGATGTATATGTATAGTACACATATAACCTCTCAACAGCTTAAGCTGTTGTTAAAGCAAGCCCATACTCTGTAATAGATGTCAAAGTAACCTAATTGTATTTACACTTGAAGAACTGGTTTTGAGCTAGTGATTTTAAAAAACAGATTATAATGAACCTAAATGCATGTCCTCTCTGCTCCAGGCACCCCCGAGAGGTCTCATTCCATCCTGCTGCAATATTCTGTCAACGGTGGCATCACTTGGCACCTGATAGATGAGTTTTACTTCACGCAGACAACAGATGTCCTTTTTATTAACGTTCCTCTGCCCTACGCAGCCCAAACCAACGCAACGCGGTTCAGGCTCTGGCAACCTTACAACAACGGTAAGGAAGAGACACCCATGGGACTCCAGGCCCACACTTGCACAGCTCAGCGTCTGTAAGAGGCTAGATTTTTGAACTCAACAATAATAGAGACTCTTAAATCACTTCTTCTTATATTTGAACTCCTTCAATTAAAATTATCGCAGGATTATGTTTACTGCTCTTATAAAGCTGCTGTATGCTTTAAAGTGAAAGTGCCTTAACATAATACCCCTTGACCGTGTGCAGAAGACTATCAGCTTTGGTCCTAGAGGGACTGGGAAATCAAGCAACACTGATAAAGTTAACTTCACTCAGGTTCTTCTCATTATTTTTAATGGACCTGATTCTCATTTACACTGAGGCCCTGTTAGAATGCTCCAATTATACAAAAGTGTCCCAAGTGTAAATGGGAACTGGGCCTACCTTGCTCAGAATTAACTAGGCATTAAAAACCCATTAGAAAGAGTATGTAGTGAGCAGTTAATCTTTTGATTAAATTGTAAGGGACTGTAGAAAACCACAAGAGGAATGCAGCTCATTCCTCCTGATTACAGGAGATGTACCAGCTGAAGAAAGCTCTCCTCTGCTCTCAGATACTCTGAGCACATCACTTGCAGGAGCTGACATTAAGGGCTCTAAAGAATTCCAGTGATCATTTGGACACTGTGATACAGCAAAGATTTATTTCATACAGGCAAGTAAGTGCCTAGCACACCTCTAATAAAAAAGCAAATTTAAATCCAGTCCTGAGAATCCAGTACCAGTTCATTCTTCTGAGGGGTCCTGGCTAAAACATTTAAGAACTTTTCTTGCAGACTTTATCCTTAGGTAGGGATTTCATTTAAAAGAAGCCGTTTAACTTTCTCTGATCAACACAAAGGCTTTTAGATAGATTAAAAAAACAGTTACACAAGAGATCTGTCAATCTAATCCTTCCTCTGCAGTTTGAAAGCACCAATTTTGCAACACATTTGAATTCATAACCCATTGGAGAGGAGGTCACTCAGTTTCCTTCTCTCTTGATGAGCTTTAGCCAGACAAACTCAGGCTGCTGAGTGCAAGGAAAAAGGTACAGAATTAAATAATCCTGTTAGGCTGCTTGGGCTCTACAGCAACTGTTCAATTAGATGATTGTTAATTAAAGAAGACATTGATGCTAGTTTCAAAGTAAAAGCGGTTTAAACAGAAGATACTTGTTCAACACAGGTTTTCACTCTTCATTTTGCTGTGACTTCTGTTAATTTTAGAGGAATAAAAATTAATTCTGTAGGGTCAGACTGCAGAACAGTATGTGGACTATTTTTAATGGAAAATAAAAATAGTGAAGCCACTCCATTAGCACCCTCTTCTCAATGTAATCCATAAATACTGGCTACTGTTCTGCTCTCTAATAGTCACAGTCTTAACAGGAATGTTCCCCTTTTCTTTGTAGGCAAAAAAGAAGAAATCTGGATTATTGATGACTTCATAATTGATGGACATAACCTAAAGAATCCCATGATCCTTTTGGATACATTTGACTTTGGTCCCAAAGAAGACAACTGGTTTTTCTATCCTGGTGGAAACATTGGGCTTTATTGCCCGTATTCATCTAAGGGAGCACCGTAAGCATCTCTCAGCAATACATTAAAAAAAAAAAGTGACCGTGTAATAAACTGAGTCTAAAGTACCTCTTTCTTTTTTTTTACAGAGAAGAAGATTCAGCTATGGTATTTGTTTCAAATGAAGTTGGAGAACACTCCATCACAACTAGGGACCTGAGTGTAAATGAAAACACTATAATCCAATTTGAGGTACTTGTCCTCAGAAAGTTACTTTGCCTTTTCCTTAGAGTTCTGTTCTTTCAGGTTCTGCTCTTCAGTATATTAACCCAGCTGTTATGATTGCCAAGCAGAGATGTCTGTTTAATTTCTCCTGTAATTGCTTCGATATTACTTTTCCCTTAACACACAGATAAGGGAAAATTCTGCTTCAAAGTCTTCTATTTTATTGCCTAAATTACTACTTTGTCCATGCATATATACTTTAAAGCCCATGTCCTGTGAGTTGGAGAGTCACCACTGGCAGACAAGATGATGAGCACCAAAATATAATGAAGACCTATATTGCCACTTCACAACCTGCTCAGGATAAGTGTGCAGCATTTCCACGAGCTGATGCAGTGGAGAGCTACGACTTCATCTGTGACAACAGGGATTCTGCCCTGGTTGTACTTTCGCAGAGAGTCAAGGCTCTGCTTTCCTTTTTCTTCTGCCCATGCTTTCATAGAGGCTCTAGTGGAAGCTGTTCTTTGCCCATGATGGCCTGAATTCATCCCATCTTAGGGAGTTATCTAAAGCTCATATGTAAGGAGCATATTTTTTTGCACTCCTCATATAGTCAGTGGAAACAGGCACCCCAATGACAACACATAGTCTAAACTAAACTCTGTTTCTCGTTTATCAAAAAATCTAAGCTGTGCATTGGCTAGGGCAGCTGCTGATAGGAGTAACCATTTAGCCTAGTATGTATTAGTTTAGAGGGATCATTAAATTGACATTAAGAAATTGTAAAAGAATCTTTCATGTAAATTGCCATGCCACAAGTACCAGGCTGCTTTTAACAAAGATATAGCATGCTGTAGCATTAAAAAGCAAATGATACTGGTTTATAAAAAATTACTCAAATGATACTAGGGTTTTCCAAGAAAACTAGGTTTAGCTGTGTACTCATGCATGCTTCAGTTTGTCATGCAACTAATTCATAAATTATTGAATACAAACCTTTTTCTGTTTTAAAATATAGATTACAGCCTGTAGAACAAAAATGTTTGAGGTCACTTTAAGATATTCATAAGTCTTCAGAGCATTAACCTCATAAAATCTACATGCTTACTTCCATATGTAGTAAGAACATTGTTTTCAGCTCACGTTTTTGAGGACATCAGTATAAATGAAGAAGTTATGCATAATGCAGTAGAGGTTCTCTCTGTGTCTCAAGAGTCAAAAACTATATTGGGTCAAGCATCTCTCTAAGCTTCCAGATGAGTAGACAATGCTTCTAGTCAAATGTAGGTTGATGGGGCTCATGTGCACTGAAGAGTGATGAAGGAAATTTGACATAGGATACATTTTCAACATTCATGCACAGTTCCAAGTATTACTGGCTTTGAGAAATAAATAGATTTTCATTACACAGTATTATGTTGGAAAGACACTTATTTTCACTACAAAGATTTGTAAAAAACCCAAAATGTTACATAGTTTTAGTACAGGCTTTGATTTTTATCGGTAATGGATTTTTATTTATTGCATGGTAAGTATAGTACATCTTATTTTATATGACAGAGTCATCCTATAAGGGAACTAATTCCTCTTCTTTTATATAAGCAAGTTGAAACTAAAAGAACATCTTAATATCAGTGTGAAAGAAAAGCAGACGAATTTGCACTGGGGACGTGCAAAAAATATGTCTTAAGAGGTCTCCTATCCTGTACAAAACACTTTTATATTTTTTTCAGCAGTAGAACTGCTGTTCATGTAGGTTTTCTGTCTTTTCTACTGTGCTCTACATCAGGAATCTTCTACAAACATCTTGAGAAGTTTGACACTGCCAAAATAAGTTTTGGTGTGATGTTGAATCTAAACCCAATCCAGCTATGATACTCTCTTAATGCTGTCCTCTCAGGCTTTGCCACTATATGTGAGCAAATGGGTAGTGAGTATGAAGGCTGAAGAACATATTGAAATGATACAGCACATACCCTGTGGCACAAGCTTTTTTTTTTTTTTGGGGGGGAGAGTGTAACATAAAAGAGGACCATAGCGCAGTTGAGAAATTTAACAATAAGTTTGTTTGCACATTTTGTTTTAATATTGGTTTTAAAAATGCACAATTTGGTTTTAAAAATGCACATTTTTTTTTGGTGCTGTGATTACTTCAGTCCCTGCCAGAGGACTGCAAAAACTGATGCATTTTCTCCAGCAACGTTAGCACCTCTCCTTTCGGATTTTGTCTAATTAATTTTACAATTTTCTTTTAGTAGAAGTAGTTGGGGGTTTCATATTACATTAATCTTGTGATAAACCAGAGTGTGATCTGCCCATGGACAGGTAGGGCAATGTGCATGTTCACATTCATGTTCCCATGCATGTCCTGAGTGCATCATCCCAGGTGTTAAATGAGTTCCCAAGTCACCATTTTCCTGGGCTAAATAAATACCATACCAAATGGGGCAGGCTGACTAAGATGAAGAATGATCAGGTATCCCACAGCCTACCCTATCTCATCTTCTGCATTTCACGTCTTGGCCCCCAGATCAATATCGGCTGCACCACTGATAGCTCCTCTGCTGACCCGGTAAAGCTGGAGTTCTCACGAGATCTGGGGGCGACCTGGCACCAGCTGCTCCCCTTGTGCTACAGCAGCAGCAGCCACCTCAGCTCCCTGTGCTCCACCGAGCATCACCCAAGTAGCACCTACTATGCAGGTACCACCCAGGGCTGGAGAAGGGAGGTCGTTCACTTCGGAAAACTGCACCTCTGTGGGTAAGTGTCAAGTTCCTATTCCTGCCCAGCTGCTTGTTGGTTTGTTTTCATTTCTGTTTTCCACCCAAATTGTTCTCCCAGCACAAGAGCAGCCCGTAAGGACTGTGGCACTAGAGCAGACCAGATGACTAGATTTTCTCTGCTTTTTGTCCGGAATGCCAGTTAGTGTTCAGATGATTCCCAAAAATATGTTGTGCCTAGTGCTAATGTAGAATAACCACAGATAATTTCCTATTTATCCATATACCTAATAGGTGGCATTTTTATGGAAGGGGGTTGCATAGTAAAATGAATGCAAAACTTACTGTCATTAAAGCTCCTTCAATGCTCTTTACTGCAGTGCATTAGCCATTTGAATTCATCAAGGATATTCTTGCATGAAATTTGAGATTCATTAGAAAATGCAGTAAAATGTAAGCGAGTATAAACTTGATTCTGCTTCAGTGTAAGGAAATGGACTGATCTAAATACTCAGGTTCTCTCATTCTAAGCAATTAACTGCTGCAGTCACTCAGAAACTTAAAGTTTGTGGATCAAACCAGGTTGAATGATAACAGATACATAGCACAGAAAAACGGTATGCGCTAGCCAGCATAATAATATGTAACTTTTCCAAGCATAAAACAGTACATCTTACTTTTTCAGGGAAAAACTGTCTTCTAGCATAAACTCAGTTTATGTAAAAGATCACATCATTAGGGATGTAGCACATATGAATGAAAATGAGCTATGCAACTATGAGACTGAGTATTTATGAAACTACCGCATGCAATGGGCCCTTCACTAAGTAAGTGGCCCCGTATGTGCCTCTAAAAGTGTGAAAAGACCTATATAAGAGATGAGAACCAAGTCTGTAAAGCCTGGATGTTTAATAATTTAAGAATATGTTTCAATTTTAAACCTGAATTTTCTGGTTTATGACAGTTAATATTTCAAACATGGAACAGGTAACCCATCACCTGCAGCAGCTCAGTTGTCCTGGTTTTGCCCAAAAGAATTATTTGACCCTTTACCCAACTATCAATACATCCCTCCAAATGAAAATTTTGACTATGCAGACTCCTAATTCATTAAAACTTTCCCGCTATTTTGATTCAGTCCTCTCTTCCTGAGTGTTTCTATCCCATTTGCCTGCTTTCCCTCCTATTCCTTCCCCAACACACCAGGCCAGAAACCTGGTGTGTTGCTGATAGCCAGCCAAACTCAACATGCAGAGCAGCTTCCATGGAGCATTCAGTGCCATGAAATTCTTGGGCCAGAGGGCTGAAGGGGATTTTCTCCACCACAATCCACTGGAATAACAAGAAAAAAACTCCAAGCCTGACTCCTTGTGTAATTCTAAAAAACCCAGCCTTTTTGTCCCCAGAGCGTCAAGTGATTATATTTAAATAAAGATGAAGGCATTTTTAGTTATTTCCACTGTGTATGTTATTTTGGAAATTAATATATGTTCTCAGCAGGTAGCTGTAACTACAAATTAGTATTCCAGTTATTTTCTGAAGGAAAAGCCCAGGGCCTGTTGAGTCAGTGAATAAACACCTACTGACTTCAGCAAAACCGGTATTTCACCCTGCTTCAGACACGATCAGACTTCACCCGTGCCTGAGAGGAGCTGATGTGCCTCAGGAGTGGAATGAATCCTACCCGTGGGGCTCCTCTGAAGAGGAGGTTACAACACCTCCAGCCTCACACTTGTGCCTTTCACCTCAGGGCACACTAAAACCAATGTTTTTGACTTCCAGCAGGACTCTGGTTCTCGGGTATCTTTCTTGAAACTGTTAATAGTGTCCCCACCCATCTGCTATACCTTATCACCTGAATCCCCTCTTAAAAAGTCCTTTTTAGCAAATCAAGATGAAAAAACTTGTCAGCTACCTGTGCTATTGATTCACCTGCTCCATTTAGATATCTCTAACAAGACACATTAAACATGCAATGCAATTAAGCACTTTCCCCTTTCACTCTTCTGGTTTCCTTCCTCATTTAAACATTAAACATTAAAATGTTTAAAATGTTTTCTCATTGGGGAATAAAATTAATCTCTCAAGTGGTTTTCCCCTGATTGGTTTTCTTTACATATAGCGTTGATGCAAGTAGCACTTAGGAAGCAAATTAAAAATGACAGGACAGCACCCAAAGAGGAATCTAGTTTAAATTAACAACTTGTAATATCATTCTGCTTTAAGATTAAGCCGCCTGAAAGCAAGCTGAATACCCGGTAACATGGCAGATGATGTTTTCTTTCCATGTAACTGAGGGTGAGATCTTACTACCCCAGTTCCACAGGTGGTCTCCCCAGGGGCAGGGTGGCATCCTGAAGTAGGATTTCACTCTCCAGAAGAGGGTGAAAGAGGCCCAGTCTGACCCAGACACTGCACACTAAAGCAGAAGGAAACCCATCAGACCACGGCCATTCATCCTCCTCACGAACAATGGAGAGAAAAGTGGTTAGATTTCAATTCCCATTTTCAAGTCTGTCATTCAGTTTTGGTATTACAATAAATGAATTAATGTTATTTTTATTTCTGTCAGAACTTGGGCTGAATGTCAGCATAAAGGTGCCTGAGTTACTGAAGGAATTAGATATAGCAGTCAGTTTCTAGAATTAAGCTATTTAACAAGCCAATTCCAACACAAAGTGTACTATATATACACATAGTATGGTATATATATGGAATACAAAAAAGATGGAACTATTCTTTAAAGTAAGTACACTTCACACCTTTTTCAGGTTGGCAAGGTTCAGATGGTACCAAGGATTTTACCCTGCTGGATCCCAGCCAGTGACTTGGGCCATTGACAACGTGTACATCGGCCCGCAGTGCGAGGAGATGTGCAGTGGGCACGGCAGCTGTATCAATGGCACAAAGTGCATCTGCGACCCCGGGTACTCTGGGCCAACCTGCAAAATAAGTACCAAGAACCCTGACTTCCTTAAGGATGATTTTGAAGGTATCTCTTCTCTTTTTTTGGTCTAAATTCTGCCTGGCCATCTTAATGGAACCCACAAAGGCTCGAGGAATGAAACCAGAAAGTCTTCCTCACCTCTACAGCTTCTCAATTTAATTTATGCTGTGGGACTATTCCCATGAACCAAGTAGTTTAGATGTCATTTTCAAGCATGGTTTGTGAATGTCTGATGGCTATCAGTTGTCTGGTTTGGAGTGTCTGACTCTTTGTGAAGTTGCTAATGCTGGAATACAAAATCTTCACCAAAACAGAATTTCCTGAAACTGCATGCAGAAAATAATTTTCTGGAAGAAAATGGTGGTTTGATGGTAGTTTGACTTCAGCACAGAATGCATGCAAGTGAGGCAAACAACAGAGGGCTTTAAGGCTGTGTCATTTCTCGCTAAATCTAGGTGGCCTTACTAGAGCAAATACCATTTCAGAGCAGACCGTGTGTCTCAGCAGTGAGGGCCACCACTCGGCAGGCACGGCAGACCCCAGGCAAGTGATGCCAGGAGGCAACTCAAAACCTCATGCGTGCCTGGGCACATACAGCATCCATGCGCACAACTCCAAAACCACCTCGAGGTTCCCCCCCCTAGCAAGTATGGCAAGAAGAGCACATTTTGAATAAAGATTAATAGATTAAAAAAAACCTGTGAATCAAACTCATCCCTTCATAGGTGCTGCTGTTCATTTTAAATTTTGCCAGCCCTTGCTTGCCTGCTACCACATGGCACTCAAAGTTTCTTTATAGAACTGGGTACTTCGTTGTTATCTTAAGAAAAATGAAGAAAAGTGGAAAATCCTGTAAATAACTGGAGACTAGGATCCCAAATTTCATACTTATGGATTTATTTTGTTTATTTTGTTTTGATTTGTGACAGTTTTCTAGAAAACATTGCATTGGAAACACTGAATATTTGTTTACGCTGCATGTAATGTTTAATTTAGCTCTCTTCCTCTGGAAATAGTACTCTTGCAGTAGGAGCACTTCGGAGTAAATCATAAATATGTATTTACTGTGTATTCAGGTCAGCTGGAGTCTAATAGATTCCTACTTGTGAGTGGTGGAAAGCCATCAAGGAAATGTGGTATCATGTCTGGAGGAAACAACCTTTTCTTTAATGAAGAAGGCTTACGTATGCTGATGACTCGAGACCTAGATTTATCACAAGCCAGGTAACACAGTTTTAAAGTTCTTTCAGGATTTCACTGAAGAAATAATATACTGAAGAATAATACATATGTGATACTTCTGTGGTAAAGGCAAGCTGATATATTCTGTGATCTTTAGTCTAGCAAATATTTAATTTCAACCACTGTTACCATTTTAAATTAAATTTAACTTGAACTTCAATGGGATTAACCATTCAAACGTTACTTTTTTCCTTGAATAAGAACTCCAGAATCTGATGCCACACCTTCAGTAGTTTATACAAGTTTTTATTTCTTAAATGAATAACATGAGAAATTGATTGCACGTCACATGCTCTGTTTGTCTTACAGTTTGGTGTATTACAAGCCTTTGCTGAAACAGGAGTACCTGCTGCCAGTGTAACTCTTACATTCATCATCTCATAATTCTTTCATTTCCGAAGCTTACTTTCTTCTTATTGTGCACATTTGTTTCCAATAATTCACTGAGAAATTCCCATCAAGCTGTCACCAGCTACACTGAGCACAGCAATTGAAAACCAAATATTTTTAGTGTATTTAGAGATTATGTTGTATCATTACAGCCTGCAGAGGAGATATTTCATGAGTAAGACATGCTAAGCAAGTCACATTAAAGAAATTTACACTAATATAAATTCAACCACATCCTAATTGCGTGCATGCTAACAAATAGGTATTATTTTCTAATTTGTTCAGTATCTTAGCTTATATCCTTATATTAGTACTTTGGAGAGATTGCACTTTCTCCAAGACTTTTCTCCACAGGTCTCTTGTAAACACCCTACTCCTCTCTAATGCTCTCTGGGAAACACTTTAATAGGTACTTTATCTCTTTTTGACTTGTCTTCATTAGCATTGTATCTTTAAATAACAGTTTAATTGCAGAGCATCATAGTCGATAGAGATGCCTAATTTCTAACCATTGTATTTTTTAGATAAAAAAATTAGTTAACCCTCAGTGAGGCATAATATTAGAGGTCCTTGTACTGAATTTGTGAGATTACTCACAGCAAACTTTTTTCAGAACTTTCAATACTCTGCACTAATTTGATTTCCTAGACAGTTCTGAAATTAAAAGATTGCTTAACAAAAGATACAAGAGATCTTGTAAGTTGCTCCATTAGACTAAATGACATGTTTTCCTTATTTCTTGTGTTCAAAGAACCATCATTTATCTCTTCTCTGTGGTAGTCTGTAGCTGGATTTGCATATATTGACCTCCAGGTGTTATATGGAGATAAATGACTTCTGTCTTAGTAAAAGGAAAACAAAGCAGTACGTTTAATTTCTTATATATGCGTATGAAAAATAACTGTTATCAACAAATAACTGTGTGCTCTCTTCTGAACAGCAAGGCAGACTGCAACACTGTTGCTGGGGACTGCTCTTTAGCAACCTAAAGTAATTGCAATGGGATTTTCTTAATTTCCAGGCTGACTCTATCAGCCACCTGCAAAGCACAACAGATTTGGAGAGAGGTTTCAATTTATGCCAGGAATCATGAGAACCAGCATTTCTAATAGATCCTTTAAAGGGTACTACACTCAGTAGTGACACTGAAACCTCCCCTTTTCTTCTGAGACCCCCAAAGTGCAAAGGCAAGCAGGGGTGTCAGTGCTGCAAGCCACACTCAGCACCTAGGGATTGTGAGTGGACTCTGCAATCCACTATCCACTCCTCTCACATCTATATGTTAAAGAAATTAACACAGGGGACAGTATACTGGTGAGGCCACACCCTGAATACTGTGTTCAGTTTTGGGCCCCTCACGACAAGAAGGACACTGAGGTGCTGGAGCGTGTCCAGAGAAGGGCAACGAAGCTGGTGAAGGGTCTGGAGAGCAGGTCTTATGAGGAGCGGCTGAGGGAGCTGGGGTTGTTTAGTCTGGAGAAGAGGAGGCTGAGGGGAGACCTTATCGCACTCTGCAACTACCTGAAAGGAGGTTGTAGCGAGGTGGGTGTTGGTCTCTTCTCCCAAGTAACAAGTGATAGGAAGTGAGGAAAGGGGCTTAGATTGCACCAGGGGAGGTTTAGGTTGGATATTAGGAAAAATTTCTTCACTGAAAGGGTTGTCAAGCACTGGAACAGGCTTCCCAGAGAGGTGGTTGAGTCGCCATCCCTGGAGGTACTTAAAAGACATTTGGATGCCATGCTTAGGAACATGGTTTAGCGGTGGACTTGGCAGTGTTTGGTTAATGGTTGGACTTGATGATCTTAGAGGTCTTTTTTGAACCTGAATGATTCTATGATTCTATGATCGTGGTGATACCTGTAGCTGAAACTCCACAGCAGGAAATACCAGTAGGCACTGCATATTTTAGATATTGCATCTGATAAAATACTTTCAATTCTGCATTACTAGAAGAATATCCATGCATTTTAGTGTTACTATATCTACAAGAAAAATTTGTTTTTTCATTCCAAAATAGGCAGAGCCTTTGCAAAATATCTGTGGGATGAGAGGAGAGATATTTAAAATTACTTAACTTTTTAATCTCCTAGACATTATGTTACCTATATTTGAGTGGGTTATTACTATATTAGTAAAAATTCAGATAAAAGAATAGCAATCCACAGAGAGTGGATTCCACAGAGACAAGGTCACCTGGGCTTATTTCCTTTGAATTATGTGGTGAATGTTGGAGTAAATCTGAGGAGGCACAAAGACTTGCCAGCAGTGAACCCAATCCATTACAGTTGATATGTTGATCCATGAGGGTCCCCAGTACTCCCTTACAGCATGAGCAATATTTTATGTCTGGAACGTGGAGGTGGATGTAATCTACAGCGAAAGAAGTTATATATAGTAGCAAGAGGAACCGTGAGTCGCAGCGAGGACTAGAATTAATTGACTTGCAGGTCCGGTGTTTTATTGAAGCTTTGTCTGCCCGGCACCTCTGCAGCCTCCACTCCCAGCGGATCTACCTGCAGATCAAACCAGAGCAAGACTTTTGATACAAAACTTCTTTTGCACTGTTTCATTTAACCGTGAGCCAGGCAGCCCTAATGCAATAATAATTAGAACAGATACAACACTTAAAAGCTGTGCAAAAGCTGTGCAAACATGAATTAATACTTGTAATATCTCTGCAAGTCCCATAGGTAAATATCATTACAGCAGCAGTTCCCTCCACTCCAAGTGCCTAGTAGAGGTATTTATAAGCATCGGCTAACAGGAAGAATTTCGCAGTTTGATACAAGTGTATTGTGCTGCTTTGGAGAAGCCAATTAAATAGGGGATGAAAGCGCTGGTATCCCTGGGTGGCTTGGGCTGGCTTCAGGGAAGCCAGCACATTTAAGTGGTGTGATTTAGACAAATTTCCCAGGCTGACTAAATGGACAAAATGATCCCTGAAAGTGAAACACACTTTGTTCTCCTGTCCAGATTTTCTCTAGTCTATACCAATGGAAAACCAGGATGCTTATTTTAAATTTAAGCATTTCAGCAAATCCATAGCAAATTAAGATCTACTTAGGGCACTGTTACTTTTCTGCCACTAAAATCTGTACTCATGGGCTACAGGGATAAAAATTTCACCAAGGATTATGTTTCTGATATTTGTCTGCTATGCAGACAAAAGCTCCAAACATAAATGACCATCTTTGTTCAGCCTTTTCTGCCTGGCAAACTACCTCACAGTCAAAATGAATTTTTTGTCATCCCACCTGTCTGTCTACTTATATTCTGGAGGCTTTGAAAAGGAAATCATAAGATCTCCTTAAACCTGACTCTTACAGCAAGAAATCATGGGGCTAGTCAATAGACAATGTCCAAGTCTCTCTAGTTGCTTATATAGGATGTTGCAGAAAAGAAATCTTTCTAGTAATTTCTCCCCCTGTTAGATTTGTGCAGTTCTTCATGAGACTGGGCTGTGGCAAGGGGGTGCCAGACCCTAGGAGCCAGCCTGTACTGCTGCAGTATTCGCTCAATGGGGGCCTCACATGGAGCCTTCTTCAGGAGTTCCTCTTCAGTAACTCCAGCAACGTGGGACGATACATTGCCCTGGAAATTCCCTTGAAGGCCCGTTCCAGCTCCACTCGGCTCCGCTGGTGGCAACCATCTGAGAATGGGCATTTCTACAGTCCCTGGGTAATCGACCAGGTAAGGAATCCTCTGGGTTTGTTTTTTTTAATAAAATTTTAGACTGTTTTCAGTCATAATGTTTCCCTTTTGTTGGCATATGTCATTTCACTGAGTCAAACAAAAATGCTTTGTATAAAGAAATTCCAGAATTATAATAATCTAGCAAAATAATAGAGCGCAATCACTGTTTGCTAATCTTGTGGTTTTAACTCACCATTTCCAGGCAGGGTACTGAACTCCCACTTTGGAGCTAGGAAAGTCCCATACATGGGTAGAGCCACATGTTCACATTGCTGAAGGCCTTACCATGCAACATGCAAGTCTGAGTTCGAACTTCAAAAACTTTCATTTAAAATCTATCCGAATATGTAATTGGCTTGGTAGAATGTAATAGGAAAAACATCGATCTATATCCATCATCTAATTTTGAAAACAAAGCTTTGTTTCATATGTGGGACTTGTTTCTATAAAGATTATTATATGGCTTTGTATGACTTGGTAGAACTCTCAAGAAACCCCACTAAAGTGATTGCACTCTAAGTAGTGTTATTGGGCTGTCCAAGTTTAACTTGCTTAAATATTTACGAATGTTTTTTTACAGGAGTTAATTCAGGTCCGTAGGAGAAACCCAGAAACCAAACTCCTAAGCCACGTTTAATGATGTGGTTACAACACTTTACTTCCTATCCCACCATTTAAAAATTAAAAAATCCTCATTCTTTCATTCCTATATCTTCATTGAATGTAGTTATATTAGTTTAGAACAATCAGAAACTGAATTCAGAATAACAAATGAAAATTAATCCTACCTTGCTTGCTGTTGAATAGTAAAATGCTGATGCCTTACAGTCAATGGCAAATCAGGCTATTTCCCCAGTTCTGTCAGAGGATACAATCTGATAGTAGTGCACCAAATTATAGTACAGCTGAATAGTCAGTAGGAAAAATGACAGTGTAATCACTTTTCTCCTGCCAACACTTATTTTTGTGAGCAGTTTTACTTCATCCAGGATGGAGTTCACCTCCCTGAACTTTGTATAGCTGAGCCGATCTTTTTAGGACCCCTTTATAGGAAAAAGATATTCCCCTTCCTCATAACCTAAACTCTTTACAAAGTAAATTTGTCCATCTTGGACCAGCAGAATATATGTGCATAGTTCAGTAAATATCTTCCTCCTCCAGGATGCTATGTCATGTGTATGTTTGTGGAGACATTTTTTCTTTTCAATTACAATTTC
>VZTV01099613.1:633-11771 GCA_013400875.1 Anhinga rufa
TTATGCCTGTTTAGTGTCCCTGTACTTTGAGTTGAAGGGGTGTGCAGAGCACACAATGTGAAGGAGCAAGAAAGATTAAAAATCCATGAGCAAAGGAGCTTTTGGTTGCAGTGGGTGGGGAAGGATGGGTTGTCCTTGACAACTAATGTAGCCCAGTCTGGTATGTGTGAAAGCTACTTGCCTGTCCTTGAGCTCCCCAAAGGAAATATTTGGTGTTTGAGCTGAGAGGCACTCAAAGCAATGCACCATGACTCAGCACCCTTATTTTTCTGTCTCTGCAGAGAATGGTAGGCTCTAAACACAGATCATGCTGCTAAATGAGCTTGCTGTAAGTGTATTAAATCCTGTAGTGAATACACTTGTATTATGGTCACCTGTGTTGTATTTGTTCTGGTGAAAAACAAAGGAATTTTGCGCCTTCCTAAGGAGTTAATCCACTGCCTGTGACCCTGTGGTCTGCTTCAGAAGCTATAGTTAAAAGCTCTGACTTTAACCACATCCTCTGTGTGTTGTGTGTTCAGTTTGTGCTGCTTTGTGTTTCCTTCTATCCTGATTGTGGAGAGATTAAAAGGTGAGAGGGAAGCCATTGGGAAGTGTGGCTAAGGAAGGGAAAATACAACATATCAGCTAGACCACCCAGTTGTCACTGACTTGGAAGGTGTCAAAATGTAAGTATCGGATACCGTCATTGTGCAGGCTAAAAAAAAAAAATCGGAAATTCAATTCAGTGTGTAGGGAGAAAACAATCCTGATGCTTAAAGTGTTTGATGGGATCTGAAAACTTTGAGGGCCAAGCATTGTAGCAGGATGTATAAACATGAATTTCTAAATAACCTCTGTCAAGTGCTGATGTCCTGATTTGAACCCTTAATGCTAGCTGAGGAGGCAGCATGAGACATTTGCTGTGTACCCCCCCACCACTATACATGCACCCCCGCCCCGTGCCCCCACTGCCTGTGTATGGTTGTTCTCTCTTTCTACTTCAGTTTAGATTTCTTCTTTGAACTTTAGTTCTCATTATTTTTGGACTTGTCACTTTGTTTGGAAAGATTTATTTCCACTGTTCCTTCTCTGTTCTTTCCTTGCCTCTTCTCCTCTGGATGCTTTTTTGGCAAAGCCCATTGCTATTTTTTATGACTTTGTGTACTGTTTCAAAACAGTAAAATGTTTTTGAAGCAAGATGATCCTGTGTTGCTATGTTCATGCAGTAGCTCCTCCACCTCTGTTCCTTTTTAAAGGGCTTGTGCTGTACTTCTGGTTTTCAGTGTTCATTAAGTAAACAAGTCGCTCTGAATTGTAGAACTCAAAAAACCAAAAATCCACTCTTCTGTGGGGGTCCCTTTATGTTATTGAGTTTTTTACTTCCCTCCATGACAGCAAGCCAGGTGTCTTTCTGTGATCACATGCTGGTTTTCACAGATATGAGTAAAAAGGAGCAGTCCTGATATTACTGTTAAGTGATCTTGAAATTGGCTGAAACTGGTGGTGGAAGTGGGACAGCTGGCTGGTGGGATCACAGAATTGCCACTTCCTTTGGACACCAGGACTAAGACTAAAATGTTTGTCCCTGTGTATTTCAGATCATGTTGTACCATCCTAGTAACAAGTGAACTGATTTCACTTGGAAGTTGGAGGCTAAGATCTAAATCTAATTTTAGCAGCTCAAAAATCATGCTCGTTTATAAATATACGTGTAAATAGATTTGATTGGCTGAAAAGGTTTTCCTTTAATGCTCTGGGGTGAGGCATCTCTTGTGTTTACAGGCCCCTTACAGGAAGCTTTTGAAAACTCCTCACTTTCTTCAGTACACTAAATAATAGCAACAGACTCTTGATATTGAGATTATTTGGAGAAGCTGTCTCTGTGTACTTAACCAGTATATCTTGAATTTTAATTTTATATTGGATGGGGCACAAAGCACATACAGTTCTATTCTGTGTTTATATTAACAATAAAACCAACTTTTAAAGTCAGGTTTCTAGAGCTAACACTTTGCTTTTCAACTCAGTTTTTTCCTAAATTGAGGTTTCTTAAAGTCTTTCTCGCTTTTCTGCTAGTTGATTTTTGTTTGTTTGCTTGTTTGCAGAACCACTTTTTGAGGTGCTGAGGTAGGAACACAACACTGGTCCATGGTAAGGGTTTAAACAGACTCCCAGATAAGGAAGATGACATATGAACATTACTTAAAAATCTGAAAAATAGTCATGGGGTGTGCTTTTCAGTGCCAAACAAGCTGTAAGACAAGTACCATTCAGTTTTATAATAGGGGATATCTTGCCTGCCAGGAGTGCAAACTCATCACTAATACAAAAGATCTGTCCCTGATGGAACTTCTAGTGACTTTGAGCCTCAGTTTTCCCTTCACAAGAGAAGGATCCTAACCTGTATTACAATGGCCTTCATCAACACTGTGTTTTCATATTTTATTTGGTGCTCTAGACACTCTGACTTCATATTTATAAGGTTAAAAATGAACTTTCTATTGGTGCTACATGAATGGTATAAAAAAATCTCTGGCTAAATATCCTCTATGGAGTCCAAATCCAGACAAAAAAACCTCCAGAGTGGTGGAGACTTCAATTTCCCTTGCTGAATTGCTTGGATAGCTATAAAGACCCTTAACAGTGGGCCTAGGTGCAGTCTGCTGGCTGGTAGATGGATATCATGCTGGAAATACATATCCATAGCTTTCCAGAGATGTGGAACTGAGGGATCAATGTTACCCTTTGAGGACTGCAAAAGCATTAACCAGAAGGAGAGTAACTCACTGATCTAGACCTGTAATGAATATCAGTGAAGGACAGCTGAATGACAAATTTAGGACCAGGAAAGATGTCAGGTCATCACATGTAGTTCTCTACAGAGAACATCATACAGTCCTGTCTGGGAAGATCTAATGCTTTATCAACATTTATCAACAATTTAGCAACAATTCCTTGCATTTTTTCTTCTGTTAGAAAACTTTACAAGGACCTTATTCCCCTCAGTTATTCTTAAAATTTCTCCACACTTTCCACCTGAAACTCTCTTGTGAGCCAGTTTATCCCTATAACTTTCTCTGAGCTAATGCTGGCTGAAATACCTCTTTTCCCCTCCTGATGAATTACTTCGGTCTAATACTAAATAAAAGCTTAATTCCACTTTTAGTAGGCTATCTCCTGCACCTGCTTCATCTTTCTTGAAGAAGACTAGCCACAACTGTACACTTGGGTGTGACAAGTACACAGTTTAAGTAGAAGGGATTGTGGACAACTCAGGAGAAAATGGTGGATTCATCCCCTTTTGTGGAAAAGGATACCCCAAAATCAGAGCAACTCTGTCAATATTTGTAGAGCTGCTACAACTTGAACCAGACCCACATACATCTGCAAAAATAGTTTGTGCAGCAGCCACTGGAGGGGTAATAAAGTTTGGGGTTTTTTTAATCCAGTCATCAGTAGAATGAATGGATATTGTCAAAAGAATCCCTTATATCCTGTATTAAAAATAAGCATGTCTCACTTCAGCTTCTGTAAGACACAAATGCCCCAATCATTTCCCCTCCCTTTTTGGAGCTCAGAGCAGGCTTTCAAGGGCAAAACAAAGAAGTTCAAATTCTAGTGAGACCTGTGGAATGTAGCACACAGTGGGTTTTATACAGAGGGTCTTCAGGCAACCAGGAATTTCCTCTTAAAAGTGAAAAGCAACTCTCCTCTGAAGAAATAAATTAAAATAAGCTGAAGGTGAAAGTGTTGCAGTTTGGAATGAGCTGTGTTAACAGTCTACAGGGACAGAAGATGTGAAAGGGGAGAGGAACTGCTGTCCATCACTGCTGTTAAGGCATTCTCCTGTTATTTTGCTTTGTTGTGTGGAGTTTGCAGCTCAACCAGCTCCAAACCCAGGGGAATGGCTGCATTCCCTGCACCAAATAGGACTACCTATGTCTCTGGAGAAACATCTGGGGAGCTCAGGCTGCCTGTGCTGTAACTGAATAACTAATGTGAGACTAGGCAGAGGCACCATCTGCCATGGCATGTGCTTTCCACACCTACTGATGGCTGTCACTCAGGCTCAAAGGCTCCTGCTGTGCCACAGAGGGAAAGGAACTGGCTTTACCCACGAAGTGTCTCCACTGCATAAGCTAAAGCTTTGGGACTGAATTCCCAGTTCAAGAACTTCAGAGATCAGTACTGTGGTCTCTTGCAAGGTTTCTATTGCAGAGGAAGAGTAACTCTGGTCCTGAAGGAAGGCTTTGACTTGTATGTAGTTGTTATGGTAGCTTACCTCTTTACACCATACAGGTTGTCCAGATCAGTTTGGCTTTCTCCAGTCTCTATCCCAAAAGGGGGGAGGGGGAGACTCAGGATGGCACTGTTCGGGATCTGGTATCATGAGTCTGAGGTCTTCCAACAGATATCCACTTTATGCGTGTTTGCAGCACGGGAAGTTGGCGTGTTAAGGCTCTTAATGTAATAAGCCCCACGACACCAAAATAGCAAAATAGTGGTGATTAGTAGAAATGTTTTTTAAAAGGCTGCTATATATCAAAGATGCTTTGGAGAGACAGAAAAGGGTTTCCTGGGAAGAACCTTTTCTTAAGCATCATCTGCAAGTTTTCCCTGTTTTGATCTCTGTAGATGATGTGTGGGTTTGCCCACATTACCTTCAGCTGCATGTTTGCTGTCCACACCCACCCCTTCCCCCACTGTTCAGGGCAGCATCTGCCACTCTCTCAACTGCAGACTGATTCTGCTTTAGACACCCTGTCTTTAGTTTATTTCGAATCAGCTGCAGGGAGAAGGGAATCCTGTCCATTAGCTTGTGTTTGGCAGAGCTTGTTTCAATTCTGTTTGATTTTGCTTAGCTCTCGTAAAGTTGATCCCGAAGGGGCCTGTCCATTGCATCAGCTTGCTGCTTGCTTTCAGCTTCCATGCTTTTGCTTGCTTGCAGGCAGGCAGTCACCCAAGAGAAAAGTCAAACAAACTAGGCTACCAGGAGGCCAGCCAGAGGCTGTTCTTGCAAAAGAAATTTCACCCATCTTACCCAGAAAAGGGTGGGGAAAGAGACAAATTCTCTATTAAACTGCTGGCAAAGGGACACCCTGAATACTTCCCTCTCCCTTTTAAAAACAAATAGAAATGATTTCTTTGTGTTGTGGGGGTGGAGGGACCTGTTGTGGACACAAAGATTTTGCTGCTTGTAGTTTCAGTCTAAATTTCAGCTGACAGTGTTCAGGGCTATGTAACAGCCAAGACAGAAAAAAAACCCCACAACATTTAACAGTAAAGCTGCAAAATTGAAACATTCATAAGTTAAGGAGAGCCAGATGTAAAGATTTTCTGGTCAAGCTTTGTTCACCTTTTCTTTTTCTTTTATTTCCTTTTTCTTTTTGCTTTTCCCTTTCCTCTTTTTTCCTCTTTTTTTCCTCTTTTTTCCTCTTTTTTCCTCTTTTTTCCTCTTTTTTCCTCTTTTTTCCTCTTTTTTCCTCTTTTTTCCTCTTTTTTCCTTTTTTTTTTCCTTTTTTTTTTTCTTTATGATGCATTATTACTAAGCTGGGAGGGGTGGCTGATGCACCAGAAGGCTGTGCTGCCATCCAATGGGACCTGGACAGGCTGGAGAGTTGGGCCGAGGGGAACCTCATGAAATTCAACAAAAGCAAGTGCAAGGTCCTGCCCCTGGGGAGGAACAACCCCAGGCACCAGTACAGGTTGGGGCTGACCTGCTGGANGGACTCAAGCATCTTCCTTATGGGGAAAGGCTGAGAGACCTGGGTTTGCTCAGCCTGGAGAAGAGAAGACTGAGGGGGGATCTCATCATCTCATCAATGTTTATAAATATCTGAAGGGTGGGTGTCAGGAGGATGGGACTGGATTCTTTTCAATGGCGTCTGATGACAGGACAAGGGGCAATGGGCGCAAGTTGGAACACAGGAGGTTCCACTTAAATATGAGGAAAAACTTCTTTCCTGTGAGGGTGCCAGAGCAGTGGCACAGGCTGCCCAGAGAGGTTGTGGAGTCTCCTTCCCTGGAGACATTCAAACCCCACCTGGACGCGGTCCTGTGCACCCTGCTCTGGGTGTGCTGCTCACGCAGTGGGGTTGGACAAGACGATCTCTCAAGGTCCCTTCCAACCCCTACCGTTCTGTGATTCTGTGAAATAAGACACATTGTCCTATCTGTATTTCTCTAATGTGTGGAGCCTACTCCTCTTCTGGTCTGGGTAGATATTAACAGGAGAGGAAATAGGACAACACAGAAGATGCTGTCTACCTGCAATACAGTGCCACAATGTTCTCCAGCAGCCTGTGCCAGAAAGCCCCACTCAGGTGTTGGCTCACAAAGCAGTAGCATGCTGCATGCATAAGAGCAGTAAGGGAATCAGAGCACACTCATTGTATGAGAATTTAGCTGCCAAACACTGACAAATTTTCTGTTAAGCCTGCGGGTTTTTTGAAGTTTACAACTTGACCATATTTATGTAGATTTTTTTCTTTCACATTGATAGTACAAGTGCCATCTTTGAGAGCAGGGCAATCCTTCTGTCAAATTTTACATTCCTATTCTAAGGAAAGACATTACAGTTTTTCAATGGAACTGTTATTAATTTGTTTATTTCTTTTTTCACTTAAAAAAGGTAAATGTTTTTTTCACTTTTCCTTGGGAGTGGAACTGTTCTAGCTGAAACTTCAAAGAAAATCATACTGAAGCAGATGATGTACCATGGAAAACTTCAGGTTGAGCCATTTCAGTGTGATTGCTTTAAAAGCAATGGCAAAGTAGAAGCCTTTCTGCAAGAAAAAAAAAAAAAAAAAGGTAAATGTTATCTGCATTGCCTACACTTACAAAACATGAGTTGATAGGGCTTTTTAGGAAACCACGTGTAAATGTTCTCCCACTCTTTGTGAGAGCAGCACCAATTTCACCCCAAATCCTACTATTGATTTGTATGAAGGGTCAAGAGCTCAAGAGCCCTCAACTTCTTCAGGGGTACTGTGCACATTAAGAGATAGCCTTGCTGCTCCCTACAAAAGCAGGAAAGACAAAGGTCTATATTCATCCTTCAGTTCCCAGGAGGCACCAAAGGATAGTGTTAGGATGAGAACACCAAGTACTCTCTTCTGACCTCAGCTGTGGCTCAGTGACCTCCAGCAAGTCCTATGAAAGCAATGTGCCTAAGCAACTCCCATCAGCAACCGGAGCTCTATGCAGTCCTGTCATCTGTGTTTGGAAAATTGCTTTGGCTTTGCTTCCTCAGCAACTTTAAAAGCTCCATAGAGACTGTAACTCCAGTGGCTCAAGTCAGCAAACCCACGCTGCTCACCCATTCCCAAACACATTGCTCATTTTGAGACAAAAAATGGAATTAAGAGCTTCCCTTTAATATATGTATATATAAAAAAGAAAAATGAAGGAAATATGTGTTTCAGGCAAGCTGAAGATGTTTTTTGCCTTTTATTGCCTCCGCTTGAATCAAACCATTTAGACTAACATTATTCTTTCCAATATATTTATGAGTATGCTACTGCCATGACTCATTTATGACACAGGAAGCGTGTGAGGGTCACATGCCTTAGAGCCCGTCACCCATTGGGTCTCTGCTGTCCGACCCAAAGAAAAGGCTAACAGCCATTATTTTCTTTGTCTTTATTCTCATGGAAACAGAAAGTGGATTTGAGGTGAAACATCTGGTTTGTTTTGGGTAAATGTTATTTATCTCTTCTTTCCCCTTGGCTCTTTAATGTTTTATTCTTTTTTCTAAACTCTTTCCCCTTTTTGGAATAAAGGCCTTGTTTGAAGCCCATTGGATTTTTCCATCAGCTCCAGCAAGACCTTGGATCAGGCCATAGTTGCAGATATGGATTTCTTTCCACACTCCTTTGTATCTGTCCTCTTGTGATCCCTGGTGGAAATGCCTTGTGCATTTGCTGCAGTGTTTGTTGTATCCCTGCCTACTGCATTTGAAGGTGTGTTTCCTCTTTTATTCTTAATATGTTCCATTCATGCCAACAACATCCTAGGTATTATACAAACATTTTGGGGAGCAGGGAAGGGAGGTAAAATCTTTTCCCCAGTAGACCGAGATCATGGTGGATTGAGGCAAAAGGGGTATGACACTATTTCTAACACATTACAACAATGCCAGGGACTTGTCAGTTGCATGCAGAAATACAAATGAGCCTGCATTTTATTAAAGTCTCTACCAGACCATTGAGAGCTCAAAGTATGTGAGAAATTTTCTCTTCCAAACCTGCATGTAATCTACCGCTTGAACAGGTTCCCAAATGATGTGCTCATGGTCCAAGTGACCAGGACACCAGCACTACAGACTGAAGCTCTTCCTTCCTAAACAGCAGGCTTTGGACAGAAGTTTTAGGGTTTAATACCAGCACCACTGGCTGACAGTCTCTGGCATATGATGTCCCTACAAACCTCGGACTGAAAAAAAATTTATTTTGCTGCAAACAATGGCTTCCTCTCTGTATTAGCAAAAATAAATCTTGCATATCTGGCATTCAGAAAGGCTTTCTACATCCATTATTTCTACTTGAAGACACTGATTCTACTCAGACACTAGCCTCCAGCCAAATTTGGCTTAAATCGGCCTTGGCATTCAGTAGGTAGAAGAGTGGATGGACACTTTCTTAGGCATGTACCACTCTGATCATACAAGCATTCCTTCTTTGCAGAAGAAAAAAGGCTTGAAATACAGGTATCTTGGTGGATATGTTAGTTTGAAACCCAATGCTGTTGAGCGCATTTTGCACCTTGCTCAAGTTTTCCATCTGCCCTGTGCCCACACACCCTACCACCTCACTTATTGTAGCTGCTTTGAGAAAGAGTCTGCAGCTGAGCAGTTCACTTCTGCCCTCCCTCCCTTCCTTCTTAATTTATGAACCTGCAGAGCAGCCAATGTTATTTTAAGTCTTGCTACTTGACTTTGATTACACTAGTTCTTTCACTATCTGAGAATTGAGCTTAACCTTAATAACCCTGCACTTACACACATTACTCTTACTCTGCTTTCACTTCATCTGTGCAAGTTTTCATTTCTGTGCTCTTTTCCATTTGTCAGGTCCTCATTGTCTCCTCTCCCTGACACCAAAGTAAAGTGTCCATATGGTTTCTGGTTTCTCCTTACCTTCAGAACTGACCTGGGGACAATTTTGTCTAATTTAGTAGAACTGACTGTCAAAATCAGACTTGGTTTCTAAACCAGTTGTTAATATTCTCTTCCAGGAGGCTTTGCTTTCACTGCTGGTTCACTCATGTGGTCTCTCTTCCTCTTTCTACTTACTAAGAGTAGCTCTGAAGCCTTGATCCCAATTCCACCAGCTCCAGCTTTTAGACCTGTTCCTGTATCCCACCCTCTCCTGGTGAGCCAGTAGATACTTGGCAGATGTCGTAAACTCACCTAGAGTCTCTCTTCACTCATGTGCACACAGTGCCTCCTTTCTTTTTCCTCTTTATGTAGCCAAGGAATCATTTCTTATCTGTGCTAGTTTTATTCAGGGTCTAGCTTACATGGCTTCTCTGGAGGTTTGACTAATCAGAACAGTCCCTTGTAGCCTTTAAGGAAATTTGTTGATCATATAACTACTCCTGGTTTCACAGACACATTCCTGAAAGCAGCATTGGCACAAATAGCCAGTAGGACTACTTGCAGTTTTTGCTACTGTTCTCCTCTATTGCTGGGCTGCCAGTGTACAAAGAAGGAAAATGATGATGAACTTCTTCGAAGTGAGTTAATTCAGTGGGAGTAAATATTTGCAGCATATTCTGTCCTCTCTTCCTTGCCTGTCAGCATAACTGAAGCCTGCAGGAAATTTCTAAAGCACATGGAAATCTAGCCACCATGTCCATGTAGAAAGATCAGTTACATTTTAACATAAGCCTTTGGTTTATTCACTAATTTCTTTGTACAAACTGCAGCGTTTCCCTGCCTTTCTTGGTTTTGACCCAGGTAGACCAGATGGCAATAATTGAACCCTAGGTTGTGAAAGCTCATAAATTACTGTGGAAGGAGTTGTCACCAGAAAGCAATGGCTAGAGCTGCTGGGCCAGCCACAATGATAGGAAAGCCCTTACCCTAGACAATGTTATTTGGTTGCCTAGAACACAGCACTGTACCCCTACAGTACCTGAGGTGGGGCATCCTCAGGAGTGCTCTTGAGCATCTGGTTTTAGGAAACTAGCAATTTCCATCTTGTTGCTGTCAATCAAGACACTTATTTTTAAATAACTTCCCTTTTCTTGGCTTTAAGTCCATCTGCTTTTGTTTCCTACATTCAAAGGATCTTATAGGAGGAAGTGGGTGGTCATCCAGCTTGAAATACCACCATGCTTTCACACCATCTGGCTGTTTGCTGAGATCCTCCTGAGCATATTGCCCAAAAGTGACCTCCACAATGCTTATGTGCTGGTGGGGATTAAATGTTCAGACAAAATGTGTGAGGAACAGATGAGACTGTACTGTATGAAGCTGTTCTCCAAGGACATTCTTCCACTTGTCCCTTGAACAAGATCTGAAACAACATCTGGACCAGGATTTTTGTCACATGACTTTAAATATGCTGACATTTGACTTCAGTGACACATTCTGATACCCTTTCAAAATGAAGCACCTACCAAATGAGGATTTAATTTAGATTTAAGATTGTATTTATTGTCTATTAATAAAGTACTACATAATAACTCAAACCACATTTACTGAGGCTGTGTGATTATGTAACAGGCTATTATGTTTCTAATAATTAGCTGGCACCATTGAATTACATATGAATTAAAGAAGTTTTCTGGTTTACTAAGGAGCCAGGAGTTGTTCTTAGCATGGATTTGGTGTTGGTAACCAGAGCAACCTCATGCTCTGGAAATGAGATTTATCCTAGGTAACAGCTGCCCACATTTTTGGCTTATGTTCTCATTCTTGACTTGTAAAGGTAATCTTGAAAAGTGGAGACCAGGAAAGGCAGAGAGCAGGAGTTCAGGAGCAGAAGGCTGAGGATACTGGTCCAAGATAATGCAGCCAGACGTCTGAGGTGGACCAACATGTGAGCATGGGTCTCCTGAAGTTATTCTCTCATTTTACGTAGCCTGGTACTGCAGGTGGAAATCCTGTCCCTGCTGCTATTCCATACCCCAGGGTGTCCTGGTTTCAGCTG
>VZTV01099616.1:0-13454 GCA_013400875.1 Anhinga rufa
ACCTACGGACTTACTGCCTTGCATGCTTTCTTAGCAAGATGAGCATTTCAACATGTTTTCATTGTTATTACTAATTTACCACTTATTTTTCTAGCAGAAATAATAACTCAGCGTACCAATTTAAGGAGGCAATATTATGGGAACTTAAAGTAAATATTTGCAACAGACTATTCACTTTCCCAGAGAATGTCTGAATTAAAGTGACAAGATGGCAATATTTATTGCTAAATCTAAGAAGATATTCTTACCCCCGAGTCCAGCAATGCCAGTTGCTTGGCCATCACGGGTTCTCAGATACCCCTGTAATAATAGCAGCTAGCTCGTTTTATCTATTTCAACACAAATTGTAACTTAAGCTCCTGAAGTGGTAATCAATTCAGCACGACTTGACTGAAATACCTGATGACACAGGCTGCACTAACACATTTCAAGATTCCAAAATACTAATTAGGGTTTCTCTGTTGCTTTTAAGAAGAAATAGTGGGCTAATGCAGTTAATGAGAATGAATCAAATAATTTCACAGAATTGCAAAATGTAATAGCTGTCAACCCACCTCCATTATAAACCATTCCTTTAGCAACCCACGCTCTTTTGTGTGTTCTTAGATCTTTATTATAGAGCCCTAAATCCTCCACAAAATCTGACATCATTGTTCTAGTGGCTGTGGGAAGGGTGATGCTTAAATTTCCCACATTTCGATGGGAATAAAGAATTAACTGCCTTAAAGGACCATATCTCCTCCTCCTCCATGTGTTACGTAAGAAGAGAAAAGATAACTGTCAGCAGCACCTCAGTCAATGTTTTCCCCAAATATTCATGTGTTTCCTGTGAATGGCTATTTCACAAAGCAAACGTCAGCGCTATCTCCTTCTGCTTTCCTACCAAACCACGTGACTAAGGCTTCTAATGTGCTCCTTCTAAACGTAAGGGGATGGCCTGGGCTCCCCTTCTTCACCGAGCCCCAATCTTTTTTGCACTTTCTCTCTTTCCCTTTGGAGCTCACTGATGCCTCCAGTAAAGCCTCAGGAAGCATGACACTTCAAGTTGTTAAATAATAATCCAGGTAAGACAGACGTCACAAAGACAAGGCCGAAAGAGCAGCTTGCCAAGTTAAAGAATTTTAACGGTCTGTATGCATGCAGAATAAACTTCTTCCTAAATAACTTTGCTTTTACATGATTGTTAGTTTAGGAACTAATCTACTTTGCATAAAACTCCTAGGTCTTGAATTCACAAAATTAAAATATTATTATGGTTAAATTGTTCCTTTGTTCACAAACTGCTTATAAAGTCAAGCTATACTCATCTTCTGTAATGAAATTATACCCAGCGAATTTAAATCCTTGCAGGCATTACAGTAGGTGGGTTTGTGTTTAGATTTAATCATCAAGGCAAGACTTACTTGATCCTTCATGCCCGCATAGGACTGACAGACTTAACCCAAGGTTGCACCCTCTGATTCTTATGCTTTAGAACTTTATAGTATAACTCTATCAGTGAGATTTTTGTTTGAGGTGGATTTTTTTTGATATAAGAAACATCAGCTCACATTGTCATGTTTTATTTACCAGCACTTCATGATTTAAGAGAACTTTGGAATGACGATGCAAATCTTCAGGGCTGATTTAATCATGCTAACCGTTTATTTTTACTTAGAGGCTTAGTGCTTTATTATGTTTTTAGATTAAAATTTTGACTACTACTAACGAGAACTGATTTACCTAAAGATAAATTCTTTTTATATATCAGTGAAAATCCTTTTTAAGCTTAATTTAGACTGAAAAATCTGAACTTCATTTTCATGGGATTTTCTTGGTGGAGGTTTAGTGGTTTATTGCCTTAGATCTTTATGTGAAAGAATGTTAAGCAAACTAAGGACTTTGACATGGCAATGATAAAAAAAATTTTGAAGAGTGGGGAGAAGTTTAATTTAATCAAATATATCTATATGATGTCAAACAAAATTATCAAGCTATGAATGGGATCACAAGCAAAAGAACTTTGGGGATTACCACTTTAACTTAAAAAAATAAAAGCTGGTTTCAGAGAAAAATACAGTTGATCAGTCTTCATGCCCCAGACAGAATCAGGATGTAGTGAATCAGGGCTTTAATAAAACAAAAAAGTCTTCCATGCAATTTGCTCTACAAGAACACATTTGTTCTATATGTAGGCTCTCAGAATAACTGAAAAAGCACAAAGTAACACAAAATCTCCACAATATAGTCTAGCCACAGTAAAAGAAGGGGTTCACAATTTTTATATCTGTCACCATATAACATGTGTCACTTTATGTAAGCAGTCCATGATTTTGGAGCACGAGAGGGACAAATTTAGGTCCCATCCACACAAAGTTTGGCTGCAGTCCTGTAATCTGATCTGTGTAGGCATGACCCTGAGTGGGCCTCCGCACAGGTGTGTGGGTCCTCCCACACAGATCAGATTGCTGGATTTGGATCTTGCATCATAAATGGATCGGGAGACAAATGTTGTAACCAGGTCACCTGCCTGCACTGTGGGTATACTGAAGACTCATCTACAGCATATTTAATCAATCAACCACCAAGCAAATATTTTAGAAGTTATCATCTTTGTCCATACATTATTACTTCAACAATCTTTCATTTTTATTTTTCCAGAAGGGTAGTCAAATCCTCTTTCAAAACTGAAAGCAGTGCTTCTTTCAACTATTCCATTAAAGTTTTTCTCTAGGTTACACAGTAATAATTGCAATGTAAGTATTCAGGCAGATCATCCTCAAAGATTTTATGATAGGTATGTGTTAGAATCTCAAGTTTTGCAGTTTTACAGTACAAAGTAATTTTTTGTTTATGATGCAGCTAAAGAAAACAGTCCCCTCCTACGTTGTTCTATTTCAACATGAGACTTCATTTTTGCCAAACACTACTTTGTTCTTTGCCTTGTTAATTTATATCCAAATCCTCTCTTAACAGATCCTTTTTCTGCACTTCTCTACAAAGTGCTTAGACTCTAATATATGAACATATCATGTGAAAGGTATATGAAGCCTAATTCCTTACTTCAGTTGACACTTTCAAGTTGACACTTGAGAGTGTTGACACTTGAGTTTTAATTTCCTCTAAATAAGCTGACTCATGGCTATTGGTAATAGTATTAGCAAAACCCTTACAGGCTAGGAGGACTTCACTATCTTGTCCTAAAGCCTACAAAATAAAAGTTGGTTTGTGGTTTTCTTTCTGCACAACCGCAACAAACCATTGTTTTATAACTTCTACAGAAGAACGCAGACTAAGGCTTTTGAAGGATCCCCTGTGCACCTACCTTGTCCTTCAGGCCTCTAAAACTAACTTCTAGTGCTTAAGAGAAGACGATTGCTACTGATAGCCAGTAATCTACACAAAGAGGAAAAAATGGGATGAAGTGAGGCTGTCACTCATGTCACAGTTGGTCAAGATTAAGCCTTCAAATAGTTTTTGGTATATTTAAATACAGTATAAATAATAACTGCAAAATAAAGACCCTGAAGAAACTTGTACAACTTTGAAGTCAAGTCTGTAAAACTAAAAATCATATTAATTTTTATTTAAAAATGAAGTGGTGAAAACAAATACAATTTAAGAAAAGAAAAATGTGATAAGCAAACAAGAAAAAGAGGAAGGCCCCTGAAAAAAGAAGGAAGCTTATAATTTTGCTTGAAAAAGTCAAAATAAAAGAAGGACAGGATGTTATTTTAAAAACTAAAGAAGAGAGACTGACGTATATTACATTTGACAGAAAACAAGCAAAAAAAGAAACTAGAAAAAACAAACTAGACTTACATAAATTCTATCTTTCTTCCTGGGTATTTAGTGCTCTTTCAGGAACCACAACAACCATGTAACAAGAACAGTAGCTTCTTTTATCTAGAGGATTTGGTATCCTTTGGGAAACCACTCATCAAAATCAGCTGGAGACCATTTGCAAGTGAGTCAGGTTTAGAGTGTGGTTTACATAAAAAGAATGATGAAGCAGAGTTGCACAAATATTAAAAATTCTGAAGAAAATGTATAGCTAAAGATATCAGCTAGCAAGCTCAGAGAGAGGGGTGAACTCTAAAGAAAAGTCAGGAATGTTAAATAGTAGTTTATGCAAGCAACTCTACAAAAAGGTAGCGGGAGAGCAGAAATGCAATCATGGACAGGTCTGAGGAAGAGCCATGTTAAATTAAAATGGTGCAGAAAAATAGCAGCATAGTTACAAGTTGAAGGATGAATTAAGACAGCAAGGTGGGAGGTTACGTGCCTCATGGGACATCTGTGTGAATGCCAAAGATAGTAATTTCAGGTGTGGAAAACATCAAGTAGATACGGTGGTGTGAGGTGACAGCCACATAGAGAGAAAGCAGGAGTAGTGGGTATTGAAAGAAAAAAGGTTTTAATGGTTTTCCAACTATTCTGTGTGAGAGATGAACAAGCGGCATAAATAATGAAGGTACAACTTTCATAATCACTCTAACAACCAAAACAAAAGCTTAATAAAGAAGAGATTCTGCTATCAAAAACTTTTTATTGATAGCGGTCAGGGTCAAGGTCACCAATAGGTCTAATTGTCCTGACCAGCGGCACCTGGGACCCAACCACACCCCTCTGCTCCTTGATCCAGGAGCTCCATTTAAGCTCAGGGTTGAGCATACCTACTTTCCCTAAATCACAGGCTGACTAGTTTTCAGCCTTCCCTCTTGGCTGTACCTTGCCTCTACATTGCAGCTGTGTTTCCAGTCTAGTCTACTGCTCCTGAACAGACCCTACTGCCACCCCCTGGCTCTGCCCACCCTGCTCAGGTACTGTGGGACTGTGTTGCTTAAGCGCTAGGGTCACCCTCAGTTCCTGGCACAGTAATGCTTGTGCTCTTCTCTGATGTTTGGCTGGAATGACGTTGCTGCTGGTATTTAGTGTTTTCTAATAATAATAATCTTTGCTATAGCATTTCTTTATACTATAATTAAAACCAGAATATTAGGAAAATTTTACTGCACTTGAAGTATATACTAGGAGGAATTTTTAAAGGCTTAATGCACAGAGTAGAGGCAGATGACGTAGCAGTAAAACTAGACCTACCTGCAACAGAGTCTTCACCAATTACAAAAAGCTTTCTATGTAAAGCACTTCTCTGGAAAAAAAAAAGAAGCCCTTCTGTACAAGCTTAAGTGGCAGTAATAGTTGTTCCTAGATGGCACTGTACTGGGTGCGAAAGTCAACCTGTATATCAAAAGTGAGAACACAAACCAATGTCTTCTGAAAGAGACACAAGAATAAAACCTGGCTAGCAAATACCTGAATTAACAAAGGTATGTAGTAATCAGAAAAGTGAAATTAATATGATGAAATAGGAGATGAAACTTAAGAAAAAGCAATTGCTGTAAGCATAATAAAGGCCTAGATAAACTGGCACCATAATAGTCATCACTGGAATTCACTGCAGCCTGGAATTTCTCATTCAAATAATAATAATGACTTGCTATTTTGTCTTAGTAATAAAAAAGGCCACCCTTATTTACTGCGTAGTAAACTGAATCCAACATGTAATAGCTAAGCAGGCAGCAGCATGAAAGACTGTACCTCTAGATGTTACGGCATTACATTTTTCTGTTCATCCTAAAGGTACAACAATTTGTTTGTTGCAGGAAATATTATTTTGCATTCCTCTGCAGTATAATCCAGGAATGTATCTTACTCATTAACTGATGTAGGTGTGGAGCATTTTTTCCAATTGGCTGTAGCTTTAGGAAGTGCAACCAGCTGATTCTTCTTAGGTTCTTAGCTTAGATTCTTCTTAGCTGATTCATCACCACCCTAGAGTAAACAGCTGAAAGGGTGGGGGAGAAATTCAGGACTTCATTGACTTCCTACAGACTGTCTAGGTTTCTTGATAATGTAAGCTAAAGCTCTTTTGCTATTTAGAGTATTTAAATAGTTTGTTTACTGATACTGATTACTTAGACTGTAAAAATTAGGTGTTTCGTGGTATCATCTTCTGGAGTTCTTCAGGCTCTGCATGGTATCTCTGCTACCTCTCATAAAATAATGAGGAACTCAGACTTGTCTAGGGAAGAGTGGCAGGATGTTCTTATGGCAAATAAAAGAAGTCTTAAACTGACTTTTCTGAAAAAAGACAATAGCAGTAGGAAGACAGGAGATGACAGTATCTTTGAGCTAGGAAGCTCTCAAGGACAGTGACAGGAGTGGATTCCCATCCTAAGAATAAGCCAGTGCAGCTATGAGGAGACCTAAGTGACATCAAGAAAACTCACTTGAAAGGTCAAAGATCCTATTGACAAAACAAATGCTGTCATTGCCAGTGCTGAAATGTGCAGGTAGTAAAGTATACTCAGTACCAGAATAAGCTCTGGTTTCAAGGCTTGTGTTATAAGCTTTGTACTATAAATAGGCTGCTATTGTAAATTTATTTTTTACCTGTCTTGCTCTTCACTGCTGATAGATGGCAGCAAGTGACAAAAGATCTAGCAGTCTACTCTGCATTCTGTTCCTTTCTGGAACAAGGTTCCTTTCTGAAAAACAAAATGGTGCTGATTCCACACTAGCAAAATGTATGAACCTTGTGAAAGGCAAGGGTTTGATTTAACATGTTATATAGTCAAAGCAAATGATAAAACTTTGGCCATTGTGTTCCTATTCCCTGTGATACTGGAAGTTTTCTGAATCAATGTGAATATTTTTGGTCTGTACTGAATTCAGTGGTTGTTTCTTTAGTTACTTTTTATGTCTCTGAAAAGCAATTTTATTTTTTTTTGGTATTGACTTATTTTTAACTTCCCTCTAGTCTTGAGATCCAAACATGTGAACAACTCGGGTTATGTTGCGTTACTGCTAGGACATGAAGTGGTTTATGGGAGGGAATTGCCTAATGGAGAAGGCAAATAAAATTATTTAATTGAAAAGTCACAGTTAACCTGCCTTTACCTCTTGGTGAGTAAGAGAAGGCTGTGTTCATCTTCTGAGGTTGGTTAAATGTTGTTTCTATGTAGAATTCTGCCTGAAGACAGTTGGATTATTCAGAAAAAGCAAATATGGGTGAGAGTTAAACTGCGAGCAGACATCGAACAGTCCAGAGAAAAATATTTGGTGTTCGGTTGGGGACTCAGCCTACTAAACAACTGTTTTCTGGCTTGTTTTTGCATATGTAGCATCTACATGAAAGAAACTGCATGCAAACACTTCTGGAAAGGTTTGCTAAGAACATGAGCACTAATGGATACCACTGAAGGTTTGGTGAATAGTTCGCATGATGTGAGCTTTCTATCTCCAAAGCCTGCTGCTGAGGAGCCCTGCGCCTTGCTGGCTTTGGTGTTTGCCTCGGCACATTGGTGAACAGGGAAATGAGCTTTTAAAACTTTGGGTGAAAGCTGAAGTAATGTGGAGATGTGAGAAGTCGGTCATGCAGCCTCACCAAGGAAGGATACCTAAGATAAATGTGGGGGGTCTGGGTATGTTTTAGCTTTCAACTACTTAATTTTCCACCTAATCCCAATTACCTCAGTTCAGCCATGTATGGTAAATACCTTTTTGTTTCAATGATTGCTTTAAATCCCTGAAAAAGGCTAACGCTGGCTACCTGTTGCGGGAAGCTCGAGGCGGGAAACTCCAGTTGGGCATATACACCCTCTAAACCAACCCTTAAAGAGCAGTCTCCTTCACACCTTTATTCTCTCAATATATTACTACCCTCAAATATAAGAACGCCTTCGCGCGGGCTCAGCAAGTACCTCACGACACGCCGTTGGCTGCAGCTGCCGCGGAGCGCCGGTATTCCCGAGGCGGCCCTCAGAGCTGTGGGGCCGCGTCCCTCACGGAGTGAGAGGTGTTCCCCGAGTGGGCGTTCTCCCGCCCGGGCTCGGTTTTTGGGGTGTCGTGTCCGTCGTGTCCCGTCCCCCCCCGGTCCCCCCCAACCCCTTCCACGGAGCGCCTCAGCGTGAGGCGGCCGCTTACGCGGGAAACTTGAGCCTCGCGCGCTGCCGTCCGCGCTCCGCTCGCCGGGGGAGAAGGCGGCGGCGGCCCCGCTTGGCGCCACAGCCGTTCTCCCTTCACGGGCGCGGCCGCCATGTCTGCCCTGGCGAAGGCCTCCGGCGCTCTCAAGTCGGTGGATTACGAAGTGTTCGGGCGAGTGCAAGGTAAAGAGAGGCTCCGCGGTGAGGGGCGGGGGGGGCGGCGGCGGCAAGGGCGCGGGGTTGTGGCNGGGAAGGGGCTGAGGCGGCGGGGCGCGAATGGCCGCCGCCCTCTCCTCTCCAGCGGGAAAGGGGGGTAAAACAAGGTTGTGAATAAGCCCCCGCTGTCAGGGTGGCCGGGCTCCCTGGGGAGCGCGGGCTGCTCTGTCAGCAAGGCGTTCCCTTACCCGCGTTTATCCTCGCGTCTTCTGCCAGGGAGGTTATGTGGGAATGCCCCCCCGTCCCGTCCGTCCCNTTCAAAGTTAAAATTAAGTCAAGGGCAATTCCCTTACTGCAACATCTTAATTAGAGAAAACTGTGTGCGCCAACTGCGTTAATGAAAATAATCGTTTGGCCAAGGGAAGGCTCGAGGCAAGCTTGTTTGCCAATTCTGTAGAGTTTGCCCGGTGTTAGAAATTTCATAACTACTCTGAGATTTCTGTAAGAAAAGACCACGGATGACTTGTGTGCAGTTTCCTACAAGTGAAATTCCTAGCAGTGGTATTCTTGTAACTTACTTTAATGTCTTTTTCTTTCTTTTCTAGGTGTTTGTTTCAGGATGGTAAGGCTACGTCTGATTTACCAGTTCTACTTTACAGTATAGTATTTCCAGTGCTAAAAATATGGCAGCAGGTCTGTACAGTATAAACATATCCAACTGCTGGTTTGAGTTCTAGGTTAGATGGTTAAGTATTGCAAGTGGATTGAAAAGGAAAAAATACTTGTTTTATATTACCGTTGTATTAAAATGGGTTTTTAAAAGCTTACTAATGTGTTGCTTGTTTGTATAGTAACTAAAGATTGTGTTTGGATTACTTGTGGCAAAACAGCCACAAGAGTATTATAACACCTTAACCTTTAGAAAGGTTAAATCTGAAGATCTTGATATTAGCTTCTGAAGCAATGTGTTCCAGTTTTAATTTTTTTAATGGCGATTACAGCACCAGTATTTAAAGAAGCTTATTGTGTTTCCTTGTAACAATGTGCTACAGACATGCAGTCAGTGGCTCATGTCCCAGCCAAATGTCTCCACCAGCTCTGAACATGCAGCAGGTAGTTTTGCATTTCACAGAAACCCAAGAAATGAGAGAACATGTTTCAAATAAGAACAGGTTTTTTTTGTCTGAAAAGAGTGGGCCATGCTTAATATTAGACTTAAAAGTTTTTATGCATAGTTTATATGTGTTGTGAAATAGTGCAAAATTGAAGTGCATAGAGGATTACAATATAGTATATATTGTATTTATTTTATGAAGTGGAAAGCGTATGCCCACACAATATGTGATGGGCAGGTGGAAGTTTGCTCTGCTTTGTTTTGAGCTGACCCGGAGCCATGTGAACATAGACTGCAGTGCCAGCCCTGAGCTAATAAGCAATATTGAGAAACAGCTTGTCAGCTGCCTTCCCGTGCTTTTTGGACACGTTTGGATGGAGAAGCTGCTCATAATCAACTTAAAATATTCTTCATAGTTAGCAGCACCTTTTCATTGCCTAGTTTAGCCCAAAATTTGTCTTTTGGAATGTAGTCATATTGACCTAAAGTTTGGCTGTTGGCCTTTTAGTAAGCATCTAAAGAGGCTGGTAGTGCAGCATGCACATTTAATATCTGTGTCCTGCACATACTCTGAAATGCTTGGTGGCTGTTGCTCATCAAAATGTATTGAAAACTCTCAGATCTTATTGTGTTCGAACCATCAGTCTGTTGATGTTCTGTAATACAAGAGAAAAATATGGCCCATGTAGTCTTATACCTCTTTACTAAACATGCAAGAAGCAAAACAGAGGAGGTACCTTTAATGTGAATAAACATGCTACTAATGAAATTAAGTACTGTGTATTGGCTAATAGTGTTTTTATTGTCCTACATGGAAGAAAAATTTAATGGATTTCTGCAAAACAGGCTTTCTGTTCCCTACCATTGCAGTGTTCAGAGACAAATTATGAAAACCATGCATATATCTTATATGCACATAAAAAAATTAAAGTTAAAAAAACCCCACCCTACCCTCAAAAACCAGGGTACTTGGAAGTTCCTGATTTCATCACAAGAAGTATATAGCTGAGGAACCATAATTTGTTGTGTTATTGCAAAAATATTAGAAAAAGTATAATTAGATTATGACCTTTGCTGCTATTTGTTCACAGTAATGCAGCAGCTGGGGGTAGAATTTAAAGAGTGAAAGTCAGGTGGAGAGGATTTAAAATGAAACTGGAGAAAAGGAACTATGAAGTTTGTATGTGTAGCAAATTTAATGAGTTTAGACACTGATTGTTGAAGAGGCAAATGAGCAGTGATGGCTATAGAAAGGAATAGAGTAGGTACAAGAGTGTGGTGTGGTATTAGTAGAGTCCTTTGTGGTCAAAGTAGTGTTAAAAGTTCAATTCTTTGGCCTCCCTGTGAATGAAAAAAAAGCCTCACGCCCTCAAGTTTTCTATGCATGTACATATGATGACTTTTATTATGAGCAGTGTAATGCCTCGGTGGGAGCCATCACATGTATAGTGTTTTGAAGAAAAGTATTAAAAGCTGTGAACATGGAAGTGAGAATTAACTCATGCATTTATTAGGTATATGTAAAATCTCATTCTTGTTCAAAAGTTGGTAGCTTCAGAGCTGACAGGAGTATCTTAATGCCTGAGTACAAGCATCATCTATGGATTTTATTTCTTAAGTGTAGGTCTTAAAGCTATGAAAATGACAGTGGGGTTTTAAGTGGTATACACGTGGGGTGTGTGCTGACACTGATTGTCCTTTTTCATTATTTTTCAAATCAGTATACAGAAGAGGAAGCTAGGAAATTGGGAGTGGTTGGCTGGGTTAAAAATACCAGTCAAGGAACTGTAACGGGCCAAGTCCAGGGCCCAGAAGATAAAGTAAATGCAATGTAAGTATTTTTTGTGTGTTTTTTTTAGTAAAGTAATTTACAGAAACATTTTTAAGCCAAAGTGATGAGTAGATTCATATGTCAGTAATAGTTCTTTCAATAATCAGTTTTGGTTTTGAGGAGTTGAGATATTTTAAGCTGTAGAGAAGTCTTCAAGCTTTAGAAGTAGTGTGTAGTATCAGCTAGTTTTTATTTCTAATGTTGCACAGTTTCAGTGTATTTCCCGAACATATTCTTTTCTTGAGAAATAAAGAAAAAGCCTTTATTTGTACACATGAGCACAGGCCTGGTTTTTAATTCTTCAGAACATCTCTGTAGGGAAACAGATTGAAGAACTTCTTGAAATGCTTGCTCAGCCTGTGCTTAAATCAAGGCAAAGGAAACAGGGTTTAAGTATGATTTTTTTTTCCCCAACTTAAAAAAAACCTTAATTCATTAATACGCATTTCAACAAAAGCCTGTAGTCTCTACCATCTGGAAAGAAATTTTGAAATATTTTGGTGTCTTTAAAAGAATGGGTATGATTTTCTTTATTAAACCGCCAATTTCCACGTGCTTACAGCTATCACTCTGAGGAAACGATGCCTGGAAAAAAACACAAAGCCCAATTCAGTTGCTTCCAACTATGATTTTTTGCAAATGTATATAGGGAGATTGTTGGGAGTTTTTAAAAATCCTTCAGTTGTTTGTTCTCCCAACGAAGAATGAGTGATGGTAAAACTTCCCTTTGTAAGCTTTATTGTGGATGGACAATTATTAATGCAAATTTTGCCAGTGCTTTGTAGTACAGGATTTGCTTAAAAACTCAACTTAGGTGAAGTGAAGTTGGCTCTTTGCAGAGAAAATAGTGTTACACTTTCTGGTAAAGAGATTTATATACTATTAGCTAATGCGACAGAAGCATTTTTAGTAATTTTCTTTGGTCTTAGGCTTAACATTAGGTTGCTTATCTTGGGCTGCAAAACACTTAAAAAGCCAGAGAAATAAGTTGTTTGTTTCCTAGGTCAAAATCATACTTATTTTCTGGAAGACCTTTGTTACTAGCCTGATACAAATATTTTGTAAATCTAGTGCTTTGGTGCCCTCTCTCTAGTTAGTTTAAAACACTGAAATGAATGTGAGAAATAAGGATTTGATTTCTATTTATTGGAATAATTTTTAGTTTAAAAATTTCTAGTTGGTTGATTTATTCTCATTAAGCAGGTGTAAGTGAAAGCACAGCTGAGCTTCTGAGATTTCTTGTATTTGCATGAACTAGGATTGCTGCAGGATGTAGGGTTTTATCCATCCGTTTCCCTTTCCTGTTATCTGTGTTGATTGGATTTAAAGGACACTGTGCTTACCCCAACACCAGAGAGTTTGTGTGTAGTAGGGGATCTTGCAGTAGAGCTACAAAATTAAAGACTAACAAGACTAGGCTTGGTTTCAAAGATGTCTTCGCATGCAGACTATTGTAAAAAGAAATAAGAAATAAGTTTTTATTTTTCATTGTTACACAATTTTAAATAGGGTCAGCAAGCTGGATTGTGACCAGAAAAAGGTTCAAGCTTTTGATGTATGTTGTGTTTGCTATTCAGAGCCAATAAAAAGTTGTTCTGAGTTGCCGCTTTTTCATTTCATGATGGAAATTGATGTTTTCCTCTGATGTGGGAATTATGTTGCAATGCTGAAGCTGAAGTGCTGTTGTGAAGTATGCATTGAGATACAGATTATTAAATTGCAGATCCTAGAGTAGAATGCTGAAGGAGAAACAATTCCTTCCTTCCTTGCTCCCTGCGTGTGCTCTGATATACTGGAAAGGTAGTGAGTTTATTTTTGGCATTAAATTGGTGGTCTTGCACATGAAAAGGGAGCTATTAGATATGAACAGCTACTTTGAAAGGCCCTTATTTCTCTCTGCTAGTACATGTTAATAGAAGATCAAAATAGGCTTGAGTTTTTGAAGTCTTTTCCAGAGCTTACAGCATTTTTTGTAATCCTCAGTCATGGGTCCTAGGAAGTCATAATACTGTGTTCTGGATTCAAGGGTTACTTAAAATGCTATATTAAATAACAACAAAATGAGGCTTGCTTCTACTATGGCAAATGAATATAAACCCAGTAATCCTAAACATACATTTATTTGTATTCAAACTGTGATAAATAATCAGGAGGAAATTCTGGCATCAACTTCCTATGCAAGCTCTGGTTTCTATTTGCTAGATATTGAGAACTTTAAAAGAGATTGTATGGGTATGATAAGTCTTAAAAATATTGCAATCTTTGTTCAAAGAAATTGAATGCTTTTCAGAGAAATACAGTACATAAACCAATATTGTAAGATATTTCGAGAAAGGTTCCTGGTGAGTGCTGTTTCAAATATTGGAACAATGTCTACCTTGTAGAA
>VZTV01099618.1:0-15158 GCA_013400875.1 Anhinga rufa
GAAAACAGCAGCCACAATTCTGTTCTGCTGCAGGGAACAGAAGCTTCCTCTGGAGTGGGGCAGCAGGCTTTGCAACCCACCCAAGTGCCCCGAGTTAGAAATGGTACCTCTCGCAGCAAATCCTAGTATAGTCATCTTGGACTGCAGGGATTAATGAAGTTTATATTCTCCTGTCAAGTGTTGTCAATGAAGCCAGCCAAATCGCAGGAAGTGGTTGAATTCAACTTTTTTTTTGATGTATGACTGTTTTTACTTGAATTTTTCTGTTATTCTGCTGAGAATCTACTTAAAATACTGACATTGAAGGTGGGCACTAACAAAAGAATTACTCATTCCTCAGGTTGGTACCATTTTTTACTGATGGTTTAAAAAAAAAAAGACCCTGCCCTGAGGTGCAGGGTGGGAATGCATGAAGGGTAATCCTCGATCTTTTTCTGACTACTCCTGACGCTTTTATGTTGTTATCCTTTTTTTAACCCAGGGCTCTTAATTCCGTATGAGAAGGGTTGGCTCTTATTTGTGTGTTACAGTAGAGAATACAAAGGCGTAGTACAAAGTTGTCTTAAATAGGCTAACAGAACTAAATGTAAGCCTTTTTTTCACCCTGTCCGCTGGAAGCAAAGGATCAAATCATGTTACTGTTTAAACCAAGCTAATACTGCTGCAGAGGAGTAACTGTTTCTAGGAGTCTAGACCTTACGCACAGGCTTATGGCTTCTGTGTGCCCCCATGGTGCCGAATTTGCTTTCTTCAGCTCAGTGGTTGCAGTCTGTGCTTCTAGAAAGGAAGAAATAATAGATAAATCTATTTCTTCATGTAACCTAAGTAATTCTCCTTATTCCTAAACTCAGCTCTGTGTCACTCTTTGTGCATGCAACATTAATAAGATCAGATAATATTGAAGATTTGCCTTTTTTGGTTTTTTTCGTTTTTTTTTCATAATTATCTGTTTAACCTTGTGATTGAGGGTAATGGATCTTCTCCATCTGTTACTAATTCAGCTGAAGTAGAACTAGTTTGTCTGTTTGGAGGCTGTTGGCTTAAATGCTGATGAATAACTGTGAGAAGCCATGAATAATGTAATTAACTGACTTTGTATCATTTTTAAAGGTAAAAATGGTTATTGATGCAGGCCACCAGTACGAATTCTAGGTCAAAAAATTTCAAAGCTGTGTTAATTCTGATAGATGTTTTGCAATCACTGTGTGAAGGAATTTTGTAGATGCTGTTTCAACTTCCGTGTTCTGAAACTCATCACCGCACTTCACACTAATGAGCAGACTGGGGAAAGAAGCCAAGAAATTAATGGACCATAGAAACTAAATTACCCTTTCAACCCTGAAGGAAGTCTTCCCTCGTACTCAGCTCGTGAACTGATCCTAACACAAGGAAAACAGAACCTGCTAAAGCCATTTGATGGCAGCGTCTTGCCTTCGTATTAAATCTGCATAGTTTTTACAGAACCAGACTGTCTTGTTTCTAAATAATTTTCCTAGATTTAGATTTCTTTCTAACTTCCACATGTAACAAAATCTGGCATCTATGTGAAATGATTTCCCCCCCACCGGCTCCTTTGAATTCCCGTGGCTGCTGGAAAATTGAAATCCTTTCTGGTTTATGAAAGGAGGTTTAGAAATGGAAATTCTAGGGCTAGCTTGGGTTGGTATTGCACTACTTAATGATCAGCCTTTGTTATGTTATAGAAGGACAAATTGTGAGGAAAAACATAGTTAACTACAAAGTTCTCATGAGACACATGTCTTTAGGTACTTTAAGAATCTCAGTATTGTTTGCTTAAGAAAAAAATAAAGCCGTACGGATTCCAGTCTGTAATTAGTTTCATATGGTTTAATTCTTTGGCAACAATTGCAGTGTGTATACTGTACCCAACCAGGGCTGTACACTAGCTCATGTGTAGGCATCGGTAGTTAGCTACAACACTAGCTGTTACTTGCAGCAAGGCACTGTTGTTGCTGCCAATTTTCCCAGTACCGGTCATTTCTTTAAACCATTATATGTCTTACTCCAGTAATTTTGTACTGCAAAAAGATGTTACCCTCCTCCCAAAACCCAGACAGGCGCGGTATTTTACAGCCAGTTAGTGGTTTGTTTGTTGTTTGTTTTTTTTTTTCACTTAGGTGACCATATTCTTATATGATCATTATATGTATAGTTTTACAGACAAGCTTTTTAAAAGGTTAATATGGATGCCTTGTTTTCAGCAGTCACTATGAATGTGTAATGACAAAGATGGGGTTTTGATACAGGTACCTCACCATTCCCACCTCTAAACATTGACTGTAGTGACTCAGCGACTAGGACTACTGAAAAGTCTTTCTCTACTTAGAGTTTATGAAGAAATGAACCACCAAACCTGTCTCATGCTGGTATAGCTTAAATTTGCAAGAATTATTGTATTCAAACGGTTTAAAGCAGCTCTCGAGAAACTGTACTAGCAAAAGTAACTCTTTGGTCATACAGATTCACCTCCAGTAGGGCATTTGCCGGCATAGCTATGTCTGTGAGGAGTGGAGGGGATTGGGGCTTTCCTCTTTATGCCAACATGAGTTTTGAACTGTTGGCTATGTTTCATTAGGATTTTTACAGCTGAAAATAATCTCTAAGTGTTCATGCTTTTTTCAGCTTAAGATAAGTAATCATATTCTCTTGGTTGTTTGTTTGGTTCCCCTTCCCCCCCCGCCCCCCAAAGAAATCAGTGAAACATGTCAGCAGAACTGACTAGATGTCTTCAATGAGAATAGCTGTTTCTAATTCTCTTAACTCTTTTTTCAAGATATTCTTAGGAGTACCAGAAAGAACAGCTTCCCTTTAAGCTTGGTGGAGGACTAGCAGTGTGATTGAAATAAGAAGAATATCGTGTTCCATCACTCTATACCAAAACTTCCGTGTAGGATTTGTGCAACACTTGGCTGGCGGTTGCTAGCCATTACACAGCTGCCAACCCCTCCAGCTTACACAGTACTTCTACTGGGATGAAATAGCAGTAGGTTCATGAAGGATTTGTGATCCAGATCTCACTTTGACACAGACTACTTGTGTGGTAAAAATAATTTTTACCTATGAATATGTAAATATATTTTCACAAACATATACAGCTTAATTTTTATCATTGAAATGTTTCTTCCTCTAAGCAGACACTTGTTGAAAGTCATATTTACATAAAATACAAATGCGTAGCTTTTACATGTTAGAGATTTCTGTATAATGCATACACACTGACAGAAACAAATTGTCTCATTACTGATATTCATTGCAAGTTGCTGGCTGTCTAAGCATAAAATGTTCATGACTTCTGTCACTTATGTATTATTGGCCAGTGTTAAAAACCCCCCTACATTTGAAACATTAATTTTACACAAGGACTGTGTAAAATTCTGTATTCCAGAGAAGCTTTTATTTTTTTCTCTGAAAGCCTGTCTTAACCAACAGTGCCTTAAAGAGAGGAGAAAACAGTCTACAGAACGCACTAGAAATATAGGGACTTTGATCCTTATAGGCCACTGAAGTACCAAGAAAGTATGAAATCACTCTTGGCTCTTGTTAATTTAGCTGGGGGGGTTTCTGTTGGGGATGGCGTGAAGAGGGCTTTTTTTTTTTTTCTTCTTGAAGTTTGAACGATTCCTATCCTCGTGGTGTTGATGGTTGGAGCAGAATAACATTTAGTAACTTAAAACTGCTGGACTACTGTTCCTGGTGGTTTGGGCTTTGGCCAGGAGGTGAGATATGGTGTATGAGCTTTTGCTTCCTCAAGATCATAAATGTTCTGCTCCTTGGTTTGTTTGGGTTTTTTTCTTCATTTGAATTCTCAATGGGCTTTATGAAGTTGCTTAATAAAATTCATTTCACTGAGAAATGTAGAAGTAGTTGGGTAGAGTTCCATACTTAAGTGATTGGGTTTGAACAAAAGTTACAATGATGAGATGAGGATATAAATCAATTTCCTTTCCCTGCTCCAGTCTTTTAATTGTATCGTCAGCCAGCATGCCCTTCAAGGTTCTCTTATTTCTCTCATTGAAGTGCCAATCCTGTTGTTGCAGAAATTCTCTGAGATCGTTCATTCATATATTCAGTATTTTCTCTTTCATCGGTAGAAATTTGATTCTCATGGAATCCGACTCTAATTAAAAGTGAATGCTAAGAGCCATGACAGTGGTGCCATGCACAGCTCCAAGTGACTGCAGCGAGGCACCGCGCGCACAGCCGGAGAGTCGATTTGCCTTTTCTGCGCCGGGTGGGCCTGGGATGACACAGTGTTTGTCAGCTGGCCAGCTATGCCTTGGACACTGGCAGGGGGCTGGAGGGAGCAGTGCTGTTGTCATTTATTCCCAAAACTGGAACAGTGTACAAAATCAGAGAGAACATTTTAGAGTTGTTTAGCAGTGTAGTACTGGCAAATACACATTTATTATGAATACCAATAAGTACTGACCTTAAATTAAATCTTAACTGAATAAAATTCCAGAGATTTGCTTGATTTTTGACAAATACTGATGAGGAAATGGTTGGTGTTTTTGTGGGTGAGTTTGTTTGGGTTCGGGGTTTTGGTTTGGTTTGGTTTTGGCAAAACTTAAGTCTCCCTTAAGTACTTTGACTGTGATTCTATGATTCTACTAAGACCCTTAAGTACAAAGAACACAGGCATCTGATAAGACATACTTGCCTTGTCAGCTCCTCAGTATTGGCAGCTAATGCTGCTATGGGAATGAAGTTGAAGCAAAATCTCGTGTGGAGTTATTGCGTGTCTGCATTCCTATCTGCAGCGTTTGCCATATCTTAAAGAAATTCCTACACTGATGTCATTATTTTTGCCTCTGCAGTTAGACTAAATGACTGTAACTTTATGGATGTATTTAAAGAATGATTTTCTACATCTGCCTTTTAATTTTTTTTTTCTTGAAGGAGACTGAGTATAAGAAGAAACAAAAAACCCATTTTCTTCAGTTTGGATATTTTGCTTAATCACTTACTGTAGCATCTTAGCTTAATGAGCAATTTTAGAGCCTCGTATTTGCTTTACCTTTTTCAGTCTTATATTGTAGTAATTGCACTGAACTGTAGAATAATGGCATAGGCTTCATTTTTTCTTTTTTTTTTTCACTGAAACAGGATATATTGTTCATTAGAAAAAAATTGTTAAGCTAGTTGTTCAGGTGCTTTCTTTAAACTGGTTGGCCTCTAGCTTCTTTTAATCTGTAGTAGTAGTATTTTTCTTTGTTTCCATTCTGTGGATTTATTGCAGTGTATGGAAAGTCTAAAGTACTAATAGTTTGAGGTGGTGGTTCTCTACTCCGTGTAGGTATGTGAAGAGTATTTTACTGCTTAAATACTGGCTTAGGGCATTCAGAAACTTTTATTTAAACTGATGGTGGACTTACTGGGGGTACAATGTTATTTTAAGAGCAGTTTCCATTTCTTTTACTCCAATGTTGTTTTAAGTACAGAAAGATTTCTTCAGTGACATCAGAGGTATTACAATGGGATTGGTTTTCATCTCCTCTGTCAAAGAGGAAGGCACTGTTACTGGGGATGTGCTTACTTCAATCTGCTCTTACTAAAGGGTAACAAAATAAGACATAAATGTATGAATTCTCTGTCTAACAAGCAGAGTTCCCAGCAGGAGTGCAGGAAAATCTTTTATAGTTTCTGACATGTTTTCTGTTTTCTGCTCTTGGACATAAAGTACCCATGTGATTTTCTTTGCAAATACGTTACCAATAAACAGTAGACTTACTCTGAATCTACATTCATAGTGTTTATACCTGAATTTGTTATCCAAAAACATACCTACCAGTATTATCCGGTGATGAAAGACAGATTTTTAATCACAAAATGCCATAGAAATGAATAAAGCTATAAAAACGCTAGTCTAATTGCAGAGGGCTTACAGCCCATTCCTGAAATGCAGGTACCGTGTAGGTATACACTCACTCATCTGCCTGTGCACATTTTGCAGCTGTCTATCAAATTGGGCATACATTGATTGCAAGACCTGCGCTCCCCACACTTCTGTACCTCTGTGTCCCTGGCCTCACCTGGCATCGGTTGTTTTGCATAACTTCGCTGTTGTGTGCTCATATTGCTACTTTACTGGCATAATAGAGACTTGGGGGAGGAGGGGTTTTGCCTCACCCACCAGAAAGGGGCTACACCCCCCAAATGATGACTTTTGTCAGCCCTTGTTTCAGGAAGATTGAGGATGTTTGAGTTGTAGGGGGAAGAAGTGAGGGAGACTAGAAAAGTCCATTCATTTTCCAGGAAGAGGAGAGAGGGTCCCATCTGAGATGAAGCAGCATTAAAAGTTTCTTTTACCCTGTTTTGTACCCAGCACTACTGAGGTGGGGAGTAGGGAAAGAACCCGGGAAGACGGTCTTCACAAAAGGGTAATTGTATGTGATTCTGACCGTGGGAAGAGTGCTGTGTTATGAAATGAAAATGTAATAAAGATATTTTACATTTTAATCTGGAGATTAAAGGTATTTAAAGCTATTTAAAGATATATAGTGTCTATTTATGCTCTGTTTTTGTATTAAAAAAAGAAAAAGGATTATTTTAAGAAATTTAAGATTGTGGGACATGTGTACAATACAAGTCCAACTTGTGCTCCGTGTTTGACTGTACAACTGAATGGTTAGGTCTCTTTCTAGTCTTTTTTTCTGTACAAGGGAATTCAATATTTCTCACATGCCCAGAGAAATGTTAAGAAACACATCATCTGTTGGATTTGTTCTGACAAGGTTAACAGTAAAGATGACAAGTGGGAAGAGAGGTTTGGGGCTTCAAGCAGTAACACTCTACTGAGGTTTGCCAGGCTCGGCTTAGAGTCAAGGTCTCAAACAAACCCCCTACAACAACCCGACCCACCTGTCTCCCCCCCAAAAAACCCAACAAGAAAACCCCCACATAACCAAACACAACAAAACCCCACAAACGAAACTACCCACTCTCCACTCTGCTCCACTTCCCAAAAGAACTTGATTTTCCCTCACTGAAGAGAAGAAGCAGATTTTACAAGCTTAATATTTTCCTTTCTTCTGTGTCTCCTTAACTTGGTGGCCTGTTTTACAGTTCATACTTTCTGCCTACCCAAAAAAGTCAAATACACTCAGAATTTTGTTCTCAGCTGGACTATGAAGAGGATCTTGTCTGATTAATTCGGGGGGATGGGGGGGAACCAACCAAAAATCAGTGCTAAGAAAATACTCTCTCCTTTGAGAGTGATGTTTGTAGTGGTTTTAAGCATTCTTCTTGTATTTTGGCCATTTTGAAGTCTGTTGTTCTGTTAAATCTGCTGTTTCTTCCCAATAATTAATTCTGAAGGAAAATAAAGCCACATTGTTATGAAGTAAATACTGTTATTATTAACGTATTGGTAAAACTAAAAGATGAAAAAAGAGCAGTCTTTAAATTGTGTGCCGAAGACAAATGCCTGCTTCTCAAAACCACCTTCTCAAAACCAACCAAAAAATTGTAGCCTCACTAAAACTGCACACTGTCCTGATACAAATAGTTTGTAAATCTGAAAGTAATTCCTTGAATCTGACTCAGAATCACTTGCAGCAGATAATGACACTGAAATATTTTTTTTCAGGTCATCCCTAATACATTTCCTTCATGTGTCAATTGTAAAATGACATGCTTTAAAATGAAAGCACATACACAGATTTCTTATTTAATATGTGAGTCACTTCGTGAGAAGACAAGAGACTGTAGACAGCTAGAGTTTGCCGAGTATTTCCTACTCGCTGGTTACTTCTCTGGACTAAGTGTTCCCGAGAGTTATGTACCTGTGTACTCAATACACTCTTGTGTGCTTTCCGTGTGTCATGAGAAAAAAAAAAAGGAAAAAAAAAATTATCAAGAACTTCTAACTTAGAAGTCTTTTCTACACATGGAGGATTTTAGATTTTTCCCCAAATTGCACTGCATTTCACCACAGTGGGGCCTTATCAGCAGTACTGCTTTCGAATCTGGATTTTCTCAAAGGAACAGTAGACACCCTGCCTAAAAATAAAGCCCCATCCATCTGCACCCATTTCGCTCCTCGTCTGGCGAAGGATGCGATCGCAAACACTAGCACATTCTCTGAAATTCAGTTGTGCTTACTGGGGGGCTTGTGTAAGTCCGTGGCGACAAAGCAAAGGCGCTCGGGGGGAGTAAAGGGCCTTTGTTGTAACCCTTGTGAAACAGGACGTCTCCTCCCTGCTCTCTCCGAAGTACGCGGTGGTTTGGGCTGCCGTGCGCTCCATTCCAGCGAGAGGCGGTGCGGTGATGCTGGGACCGCGGTCGCTATGGCGACGGGGGTTCAGTACCAAGGCTGCAGGTGCGATGTCGATGTCGCTCGGGCAGCGCCGCCTCTTCTCCCCCTCGAGTCGAGAACACGGATTCACAGGTGTTTTTAGGCAACGTTGTGTGACTCTATTCTGCGCTGATTTTGTGCAAACAATTACATCTTACGGTTTACACTTAAATTCTGGAATAAAATGCAAGCGTGGACTTAACCTGTTTGCCATGCATTTCCGTAGGCTAGTTCTGTCATTCCCGTGACAGTAAGGTCAGGAAAGTTTTTCAGATAGAATACAGGAACCCAGTAGTACCTTTTTGTGCAACGTGTATCTATTGCCGTCTGTAAAAAATCGTATCTCTGATTCTCAAGACCTTCTGTAGCACCTGTAAACAGTGTCATTTTACAGTGGAATGTTTTAATAGGTCACTAGGCATCGACAAAGAAGGCTTGTGTTTTTCTGATAGTTAAATTGGGTGGGTAGCCTGCATATTGAGGAAATCACATGCCCTGAAGGAAAAAGTGAAATAATTTGCATGTTCTCTACTCCCTTTCATTCATTTGCAATCTTAGTATTACCAACCTATCCCACACAAAAGACCACACGTTATAACCTTCACTCTGACTTTGCTCTTCCGCTCATGTGTATATACTTGTCCTTTTTTTCTGGAATAGTTGAACGTATCTCCTGCAGTAGTTGACTGTGCTAAAACAAAGGAGCTTGATAAAGGTCTATGTGCAGACAGCTATTTAAGTGCATGATGGAAGCCTGACATCTCTGTGGGAACAGTGTTAAGATTATGCAGCCTATTGTACTCACATCTTCAAAAACCTTCTCGTGTTTCCTGATAGAAATCAGACTGGTGAACAATCCCACCATTTACCAGAATATTTTCAAAAGGAAGCGACTCCCCCCTTCACAGGGCATGTAAACACAATATTGTGAAGACTCTGCCTGTCTTCAGATGCCAGGGGTGAAAAAAAGAGCAGTTTGGTGTTACTGAGAAATTTCTATTTTCTGCTGTTAGCTCTCTTTCCTTTGGAGCAGAGGGATACCGGGATAGAACATATGCTGTAACTGCTGGGACGTGGCAGATCCAGACAGCTCAGGGTTGATAGAGAGCAGACTGCGTACTGGGTGAGGCTGCACGTTGCATAAAATAATTGTCCGAACCGCAGAGGGAGAGATGTGCCAATACAGAGACCAAAGTTTGAAGAGGCAACAGAGACTCTTGCTGATGTTGTGCAAGAATTTCCTGGTAGGGATGATCTTCAACCATTCCTGTCAGTATCTTGGGTTATTTCCAATTGCCTGCTCTTTTCGGCAGCACTTGTTCTTTTCCATGGTAATAAAGGTGGTGGGAAGACTTGCAAGAGTGATTCCTGAACCATTCCAGGAATTCTGAACTACCAACAAAGAAAAATGTTCTTGGGCTGCCTTGCTCATTCTGAGCTCCAGTGAAATGGCAAGTCCCAATGGTACAAAACATAATGTGTTGGCCACTGATTGAGGGTGCACATCTAAACAAACAGCCTCACGTTAGCCAGAGTTACGATGGGCTCTTTCAGAGGGGCAGTGTGGATCGGTGGAAGTCGATTCCTTGGAAGTGAAGATTTTTTTTATCTAAATAAACTCTGTGTGTGTGCATTATAGCTGATGAGGCATTGCTTAATATGACTTCCAAAAGTGAGAAGCTTAAAAAATGAGAGTAGAGGAAATGGATGTACATCTCTTTTTTTTCCTTTGTCTCCGTTATATTAATTATGAGATGTTTTCTATAGGCTAGACTGAAAAAACTTGGATCCTGAAGCTGCAGACTATACTGTGGGATATCAGTGTGATTTCAGTCAAACTCATTTCCCTTCTCCCACGTTTACTGGTAACACCTGTGTTTTCGCTGTTCCTGGATTCTTCGGGAACAGGATGGTAATGGTAATAGCTGCAGCGTGGACTTGAGTTTAAATGTTCAGAAGTTTTGGCAGGCTGTCAAGTTACTGGGCAGGGGGAGGAGGAACCAGCATTGGGAAGTGGTTATTTATTTTTTCTTCACCCTATAATTCAGTCAAAATTTCACAGTATTTAATTGAACGCACGAAGAGAGTGTTTTTGACCTTGAGGAAAATCCTGCCAAATCTCAGTGACCTGAGAGAAATAATGAAGTCTTAGGGGTTTTCAGGAAAGTTTCATGAACGTTGTACAATCTAAACACTTCAGAGGTATGTGTAAGTATGGCTACTTTACCTTATAATAACTTGACATACAGTTAATGGAGTTCAGCTTTTCCTTTCATTTAGATTCTCTTTCAGCCTCTTATCTGGTGAGGCTGATTTGAAGATCAGGCAAAACCGCATCTTTTTTCCCTGCATGCTACTTAAATGTGGGTTTGCATTGTCCGCAGAAGCTCAGAATTACATGTATGTAGATCTCTGCACACAATGCCTGTACACATGCAAGAGTAGTGTGCTTTCTGATGGTAATTAATAGACTAAGCTAGCTCTTAGAGTGATTTCTTTAGTTTTGTTTCCATTTTTGGATTGTAGTCACTTTGAACAGCGTTGTTTCTCACTTGCAAACAAACGTGCCACCACAATAGCTAGCATCACAGAACCAGCCCGAAGTTTCAAACATTTCATTTCTCTACGTGGGTGAGAATTCAGTGCAAAACTGATGGTTGCAGCACATTCCTGCCGAAGGAATTGTTTGAACTGGCAGAGATCCTGAGTCAGCAGTATAGATGGCAATAAAGGCCAAGACACAGGCACTGGGTTTTAAAGGGACTAGGCCTGCTTAGGGTTTGCACAAAGTTCTCATGTGTTTCAGAATGGAAAAATCAGTAACTGCTTATCACAACTAAAGATTGGAAAAACTAAACTAAAACTGAAGTTTTTCCTTTTTCTGGTGGCCGTTTTGTTTCAGGGTGTCCCAGCGTGAATGGGTGCTCTTCACAAGATGCTCTGTTTGGATAAGCACACTCTGCAGCAGTATTTGTAGTTTCATTCTTGCAAAGGCACATAATTGGTATGCCAGGCATTTATATAAAATACTTCTCACCGCAGAAATGTTTTTGTGTGTGGTGGTGGTTTTTTTTCGTTTTAGAAGCAGTTTCAGACAGAAACTTGTTCTTAATTCAAGGGAAGAAACTACAGAGGAAATAATTTATATTATAAGAATACTTGGTGGAACTGAAACCAAGAAATCTTGCATTTAGTATGGTAGAATATTTTTCTCACGTGATTTTCTTGAATTGTGTTCTTGGAGCATACTTCCTTTAGTTTTCAGATAATTTGTTTATCATGTTTATGTAAATGTTCAGACAGAAATAATATTTTCCTTTCATTTCTATTCATTTGAGCTTCATATGGTTTCAGGTGGTGTTGTTAACTACAGTTCATTTGAAATCATTTTTCTTTTTAAACTTCTTGCTTGATTGGGCAGCTTATAGAAAAGGTGAGCTCATCGACTCATTTTCAGATTTACCTTTTTGTTTCAAGAGAGAAATCCCACGTTCATTCTGATGGCCTTCAACGTGTGATTTTGTGGGAAAGTAAAATGTCCTATCCAGTCCTAATATTGATGAGATTGTGAGTGGTTTTAATGGGCCAAAACCTCCCCCCGCCCTGCCCTGCCCCAGGATTGTGTTGCTGGTTTGCGATGATGTCAGATACCTCTGTTACCCATCTGAGTAATGATTTCCTTGGCTGACAGATCCAGCTCTCCCTGTCTTTGATACTCAACTATTTTCCAGTACCTCATAAAGAAATGAAGCTATGGTTTTCGTGAAGTGATACGAAGCGATATAGCGGGACTATGTATATGTGCTTGGCAAGAAGAAATGAAATCCTGATTATAGAAGAGTAATCCTAGAAGGAAGATCGTTATTACAGAACCTAAAATTTTGGGCTTTCAAGTCAAGAAAGGAGAGGGTACACAAGATTTGTGTCTTCCAGAATTAATTCAGGCCAATTTAGCGTTAACTTACCTATACAAAAGACAGAAGAGCAGAAGACCAAGGTGACATAGAGAAAAGCCTGTAGAGCTATATCGAGAGAAGAGAGGAGCAGTAGGTAGGTGAGGACTAGAAACTAACAAAAATTAAAATAATTATCTGGGACCTGCAATTGTCATTTAAAAAAAAAAAAAAAGACATTCAGGATACGGTTGGGAGCTGGAGCACTAGAGAACAGAGAGGGAATATGGTTGACTGAATTGTGAGTCTTTATTTTTAATACTTCATATATCCCTGCTAATGTAGTCTTTCTCCATTACCAAATGTGATTTGTGTGCCACCTGTTTCAAATGCACTCGCTCTCCAGGGACATCAAATGGGAGTCGGCATGTAGAAGCTAAATTATTTGGAGAGGATTCAGTGATTGACTTAAATGTAAAGGGATTAATTGGTCTCTAAACTAGTCAATTAAACTGTACTTTGAAAGTGGAAAGATCACAAATGCATGGCAATGAATAAATTAATGCATTTTTCATGGTTTTAGTATTTTCTACATGTTGCTTAATATTGTTTTGGATCATAAAATTTATTCTATGAATTGTGATCATCCTGCATAATGGATGCATGTGAAATAATTTTGTGCAACCATCCTCCTAAAGGACAGCTGGTAGCAGGCTTACAGCACGAATTTAAATGCATATTAGTAGGTATTTACATGTTTGCAGTCTCCTTTACAGACAGTATAGCAAAGGATAACAAATTTTCTGTGAAACCATGCTGTAAAATGAATGGGGTTCAGGTCTCTTAAAAATTTGGGTTGATTCTGTGTAATTCATTAAACCTTGTGCTCTTCAATGGAAGCATGAAGGACATTATATACTTAGTCCTTGGTACTTGAGCAAGGTGTGCAGTACAAAGAAATGTGGAGAGATTTTGATACTTTGCTTTGTTTGTGGTTTAAAGTTTGTTTCTGTGCGGGGTTTTTTGGTTTGTTTTTAGTTCAGGCAAGGTAAGGTTGAGGTTTTTTTCCTTTTAGGGGACAAAAAGGTATTAATTTTACAGTAGTGCTGTCCTCCCGCCAAATTAAAGAGTTTAGCTGCAAGTCCTAGGGATATGAAAGCTCTCCATCAAGATTCCCGTCTCTTCGTGTTCTGTAATTTAAAAACAGGGTTATTATCATAGGTTTCTAATCATGTAAAGGTATCAGCAGATTTGTTTTGGGGGAGAGATGGACATAGAGCAGAATCAAGTCTTCCAGCACTTGCAAGTCCTGTTTCCAGTTGTCATTTTTAAATTGATCTAAGATGGTCAGAAGTTACCTGGCTTACACGTTCTAAGAGCACGGCTGCTTCTTCACTGGAGAGCTCCCAATGCTGAAGTATACCTGCAAGGAGAACTAAAAATTGGCTCGTACTGAAAAATGGGTACATGGGTTTAATACCGGGGGATCCTGGGTTTTTTTAAAGTTGTGTGAATCTATGACATAAAACTCGTGATATAATGTTTTTATTTCTACTTTCCTCTTGAGTTGCCCATGGTAAGCAGCTGTTTGAAAGCCCAACTCAAAACTGCATCAATAGTTTTCAGATTTGGAGAATAATGGTCTTCCTCTTTTTTTCTGTGTTAAAAAAAAACCCAAATCTGGCTGAGTAACCACATTCCCCCCCGGTGATGTACTTGCTTTGTGAATGAATCTGATAAATGTAATTTCAACTTCATGAACTTAATGACAACAAAGTATGGGCTTATGTCCCTTCTTCCCCTTCAGTTTGACGTATTTTTTCAAGAATATCCTTTCTGAATGGCCTTAATCTAATATAATGCTACTTTGGATAATAGCATTCAGCTTTCACAGGGGTGAAGGGAAGAAGGGTGCATTAACCTACATAACAGCACAAGCAGACAGCAAAAATAAGCATGTGTTCGGAGGCCTTGCTAAGACGATGAGTGGCATTTGGTATGCTGTGTTTTTATTTTTATAACTTATACGTCAAAAGTATGCTTTGTATTTATGGTCTCGTATCTTAACTGTCGTGGCAGAGCCTGCGTGCGTGTCTGGAGAGCATCTTTGTGACCAAGCAAACAAATAATTTAAATTGAGATACAGCAAATTAATTGTAGTGACTATTACTGTGGATGGATATTGCCATGCCAGTGCTTCTCAAATTAGTCAAAAAGCAATGAAAAAGGCGGCTTGCATGCTTTTTAGAAAATTAGGTTCTATTATTATAATAAACATTTGTCTTTTCTTTCATGAGACCTCAGGTTTTATTATTTTTGAGCCCCAATTTTAGGATTTATGTACAATTATCTTAAAACCTTTGATGAAGATTTTTGACAAAATAATTTTAAAGCTGCAGGAGTGTTTCAGTGGCAGTCTCTTACTATCTGCTTCACTTTCTTTCCCAATGCTATTAGCAATCGGGGAATCATTTTATGTTCATGTATTTTTTCCCCTTATACTTTATACCTTCTAGTTAGGGTTGTACAGCGGTTGGCAGCTGGTTTTGTTATCATTTCTAAAAGATTTTTTAGGTCTCTCTAGCCTTGTTTGAACAGTACTGTGGTAGTTGTTTCAACTAGGTGTTCCCACACCGAGATGTTTTTTTGGTTACTGAAAAACTCAGAGCTATGTTATTTGTACAAAGAGGGCTACACGTATTATATAAACAATGTGGTATTTCAGACTTTGCCTAAATACTTATGCAGTAGCCCTATAAAAATACATACAGCAATGCTTATCTCTTTCATAGTATTCTTTCAAGTTACAGGGGTATTGAGAGTAATAATTTATCACAAACTGGTATTGAGATCAAAGCAATTTTAAGGTAAATTTGAAGCCATTTTAGCTTTCAGAGCTAATTGTGATGTACCCATCAATACAGAGTTAGAAAATTTTGGGTATTTTG